>DWEJ01001749.1:0-12459 GCA_018245835.1 Mysoria sejanus stolli | reverse complement strand
AGTGAATTAAGTGAATTAAGTGAATTAAGTGAATTAAGTGAATTAAGTGAATTAAGTGAATTAAGTGAATTAAGTGAATTAAGTGATTTAAGTGAATTAAGTGAATTAAGTGAATTAAGTGAATTAAATGAAATATCGTAGGGTCATGGTATAGTTAAGGTATTAATGGACAAGTGATAAGGACAAAACTTTACAATATACAGAACTGCACGCATATTGTAATTCCTCCGAGTCAAATACAATTCCCGCTTTGTAGGTTCAGGAAAACGTCCTCCAGCTGTGTCTCTGTTGTCCAACAACAAACTCCTGCTAGGAGTTGCTACTTTCGAAGTAACTACTACAACATTTATATTATATTATTTTTCAATCTTGGAAGAACACAAGGTGAACAAATATACATTTTGCTGGAACAGTTCGAAGGAACACACGCTAATGTTAAGAACAGTTGGAGTCGAGCCGTGGCAACAGTTCCCCGGGAACATTAGCTGCTAAACTCGGAACATGTGCAGCTAGACACAATTCGTTTAAGAACACAGTCAGCAAACTTTCTTTGTCTCAATTCGCGTCTTTTTTTGTATTACAGTTGCTACGTTATATGAATTTTTATTTGAAACAGAGGATGCGTTTATTTCCGCTAACACCGCTGTTGAGATAACTTTATGATGAGAAGAAAATATTGTTACTACTGCGGACGCTACGATTATTGTTACTTTTATTAGAATATGTATTATAAGGCGAAGTCGTCTAAGAATATCTGACAAAATAAGGAAGCGAAACGTTTATTGGGAGGGTAACTAGTGAAATTTCCAAGTATCTGTCTAAGCAAAGACAGATATTAGGAATGGACATGATTGTATAAATACGCAACATCACGCGTGTAATCCCCGAAGAGGTAGGTAAAGGAATATAGAATACTCCTGTTTTACCAGTTACGTTTACGTCCCACTATGGAATAGGTAGTGAGCCTATTACCATACACCGGACACATATCCAGACTTCGAGCCGCCTTGTAGAAAAATTCGTACAGACGATATCCACGTTTGGAATATGAGAAATATAATTGTTAAGTAATATTTGGAACAATACAATGCTTAATGTGAAGAAATATTTTACGATACTCTTACAATTTTTTAAGTTACTCCGGCAATGTATCTTCAGCAGCCGCTCTACAAAACACACATTCCACCTGGCCATAACAATTTAATTAAGTTGCCATATTATATGCTCATAATTTCATTACTTAGGTATACTACTGGTGTAGTACAGAATAATATCCTGAGACAATTATAAAAAGAGATTCATGTCAAACAAAAGAATAAATCAATCCTGAACACGAAAACCAAACGATCAAAGAACAAGAAACGATCGGGGTGTTTACTGAGTGTCTATAGTTTAGGTGTGACGCAGTAACATTGTAACATCTCAGTGAGAGCATCTTGTAGCGGTAAAGAGAGAAAAAGACAGCATTAAAAGGCGTTCGGCGGTATTACACGAACTCATGAATAATTGAGTCGCTGCGGACCGGCCGTTACTCAATGATTGATCTTACTCAGTGATGTAGTTGGGATACAGGATCTGTTGGATCTTGGTTGTAATTTGACAGTTCCATTGAGTGGTCTTATTTGGTTACAAGTGTTTGATTTTGTTTATACAATAGAATCAGTGAATAGGTAGGTGATTCCGAGAGGCAAAGAAGTGATATATCCTGATGATGGTGATATTATGATAATGATGAATTGACTGCCTCATTGGTGCAATAGCTGCAAGCACGATTGCCGATCGAGAGATCCTGGGTTCAGCTTTCGGGTCGGCTTCTATTAGATTTTAATAATTTACATTGTCTAGTAGTGGTTTGGAATCTGGATATGTACTGTGTTTAACGGCAATAGGCTCATCACCTATTCCATAGTGGGACGAAAACGTAACTGGTGAAACGTTGGAGTATACTACATTTCTCTGTCTGTCTCTTCGAGGATTGTAGGCATAATGATACATAAAATTTTTTGGTTTTCAAAATATTTAAAATTCCATGTGTGATGAGGTTCTCAATGTATAAGGGCCATGGTACTTGAACCAAAGACGCATACAGAAAGTAAATTCGGATATTTTAAAAGTTATTCCTTTATATATTTATATACATATGTAACTATATCACTTACTTGTGTAGATACATCCGAATCAAATTACTCAGCCCGCCACAAACTTTTATCACGAGCGGATATTTCAAAAGAAACGACTTCCCCCAATGTCCAAGCAAATAATTTCATTTGACCTTCTTGGAACTTGGAACTTGGAACAATTTATCAAATCATCGAATGTTGCATTTTTGTATGAGACTAGGCTCATTTGTATGCGGATTACGACTTCTCCGCCCTCGCAACTTGCTACACCAACTTATGTTATTTCGTCCGTTACCAGTTCACCGAATTTCTTTGTACAGTTGCGCTCATACGTCACGGTGTTATTGGCCAGATTTCCTGTATCGGACATGTAAATTATGAGACGACGTCCATTTATAACTTATGATTTCTTATGGATAAATTTTTTTATCAATTTACGTACGTTAACAGATAAGTGTAGTGTACTTTCGCGTTTCACTAGCCACGTTTACGTTTCAACATGGAATGTGATAGAATCTTTCGCGACATACTAAGCACAAATCCAGAGACCGAACCAATACTCGGATACAAAAATCTTATAGTATCCCAACTTGAGATTTGAACTCAGGACCTTACGATCAGTAGTCGCACAACCTTTGTACCACTTATGGTCGCCATCACAGAACTTTCTTGCTTAGTAGATGTTGATGATGGCAATGGAAAGTATTAGTAAGTTTAAACAGGATCAAAAACAATTGATAACGATAGTGATTATAAATGCAAAATTGAATAGAGTAATCGCGATTCTGTATGGCATAGATGATGCTGTCAGCATTTATGTTATTTAAGCGATCGTTAACGACCTTCTTGATTGATTCACGTAGTTGTCCGCAGTTATAATAGTATATAGCTTTCGTTGAGCTTCGCCGCTTTTATGGCGGTTGAAACATTTGGCTTTAGTTTGCTAATAACACATATGTTGGCCTTGTAAATATAGTATTTGTTATTAGTTTATTTTATTTGTTGTTTGGATTATTCTAACTTAAATTATCTAGATGTAGCTCGGAGTCTGGATATGTGCTCGGTGTATGGCAATAGGCTCACCGCCTATTCCATGGTGGGAAGTAAAAGTAACTTGTGAAACGTGGGAGTGTACCACACTTCTCTGCCTTAACTCCTCGGATATTCGGGGCTTGATGTTACGTAATTCATTAATCCATTATTATTCTTTTCTCTGTACATCTGAAATTTAATTTAAAAATGTTTTTCCTCTTGCTTGCTATCTTTCATGTTCTCAATATTTAGCGGTACAGCGCTTTCATATAGGAAACCACATTGTCCCTGCAGGGACTAGTGTTCGGTAATTGAAGTTTAATTGATTGCAGTCTAATTTGATCCAATTGAATCAATTGAATTCTATTGGTAATAATCAATTACAACAATTTCATCACATAATTGGCAGAATGGAATATTATTAAATGAAAATTAGCTTACTTTCCGCGTTGTTATCTCAATTAAAATCGACACGATCGATCTTATACTATACTGCCGATATATTCTATTGGAGAAATATTGTTTTTAATTTTACATGCAATTATTTATAGGAAACAAATTACACATGAAGATGTCGATTACTCTTTCACCAGATTAATACTAAGTAATTAATAATTCCCAATGAATTCGTTTGGAGCGTAATTTTGACTAAGGCACCACTGAGTTTTCTGATTTGAATTTTCACGGGAATTATAAGATAGCAGATGAAAAGTGGGATTACTACACTAATGTGCTTATCCCTTTAGGTAAATGCAAGCATTGTGTTATGTAATTTTTGACTAAAGAAGCAACAGTGGAAAGAGTATCAAATGAGTGTGTAGCTGTCACAAGAAGCCACTACCACATAAACACGTCTCCAACACTCCTTAACCAAGACTATACGAATGGAATTGCACGTGTCAGTTGATTTCAAGTTAGTTTCATTTGAGTTTACATAGAACTCAAAACGTTCAGTGACGTTTTCGAAATTGCTGTTTATATTTGCCTTGAAGATTGTTCTGTGTTGGCAGTTAAATCTTATTAAAGTTTAGTTACGTTCTTTTATGCATACCTCGTCGAGGATTACAGCCGTGATGTTACTTTTCTTAGGCTTTGGTGTAACCATAGATTATAATAATCTATAACCAAAACCTGATAAGGTAAAGATCCTATTTCTGATTCCTCGCTTTTTTGTAACATTACGTTTAAATCAACATTTCATGGTTAAATATTATGAGTTACTGACGTCTGTTTTTCTGTTTTTAATTAATTTACCTCCTGAACGTGGCGCCGTTTTGTGTAATTTATCCTCATTTTCACTCCATGTATTATAATTTTAATTAAGACGAATGCAAGGTCGTAATATAAAAAGATGAGAATTTCTGTAGGTTTTCTTTTATAGAAGCCTGAGTATTTATAAAAATGTTTTTTGTTATGTATAAAGCCGGCTTGACGGACTTTGTTATTCCGGATGGTCCGACTAGTTTCTAGTCGACACGAGGTCATTCTTTATGAGCTCACGCCCATTGTAATGAGGTCGCTGCAACTGTAGAGTTTGCCACACTGGCTAAGTGCGGGTTGGCAGCTTTCACACGTTTTAGAGAACAAATTAAAAAAATAAGCGTAACTTTACGCCATTAATCCCCGAAGTTGTAGGCCGAGTAATGCAGAACACTCCCACGTTTTACCAGTTATGTTTACATCCCACTATGAAATAGGTGGTAAGCCTATTGTTATGCATCGGGTACATATCCAAACTACTAGAAAATTTAAATTAGAAAATTCTGTACTGTGCTGCCCGTGAATCGAACCCGGGACCTCCCGATCGGCAGTCACATTTGCAACCGACACGACCAACGAGGCAAGAAACGAGGCAGATAACAAATATTATATAGCCAGTAATATTTAACCTTGAATCGAACATTTCTTGTAGAAACGTGCGCGCCAGTATATGAACCCGAGCGTCCGGAGCGAGAGTACGAATGATAAACCTATCATTCGTTCTCTAACACTGCTTTTTTACATATATTTAGAACATGACGTTCTATTATTCCATCACGCAAAGTCTCTTACAGTGTATGCAGACAGGACCGAATGCCAAATACTGATCCTTAAAGACTTGACGCACTCTTCCTCTGTATTCATCACTTTCTTAAAACAAGCACGCTGATATCAACGATGTCTTAACTCCTGTCATTTACAAAAATCAAACCATATGTTTTTATTATTCAACGTTTTATACATCGTAAAAAAAGTTCATCTCATTGCGGATTATCTTTATAGTCGAGCTTTTAAAACTTATGACCGTCAGAATAATTTAAAGTTATAATGATAAAGTTGATGATACGTTGTCTTACTATAAGCGTGTGAATACAACCTATTGCAAATAGAATCGTCCCGTCCTGATGGCAAAATAAAAGCAAACAGAATGAACCACTCGTATCTGTACTGAATACGTGGCAACGTAATATTGATGTATTAGTAAAATATTTTTTCCTTGTTACCATTGTCAATTTGTACTGTCAATTACTGGTTTTCGGTTATACCCGTCATCAAACCGTCTACATTCACTGCTAGATTTAGATTTCGTGTTTTCCTATACTCCTTGTAGGAATATAATTATATTGGTTTAGGCCTGTACTGATCAGGATACCGCTATAGTGGTGTTTCCTATATTAATTGCTGGATAACATTTTACTATTTAACTAGTTTTCCACTAAAATTCCCACTATATTTATACATATAGAAAATAGATAAGTAAAAGATACATAAATGGTAAACAGATAGATAATTATTTATAGTTAGATAAACAGATAATAGGTAAATAGATGATAGATAAATAGATAGATAGATAGTAAAGAGATAGCTAATAGATAGATATAAGATAGATAGATGATTGACAGATAGTTAAATAAATACGTCGATAATTAGTAATTGAGAGATAGTTAATAGACAGATAGATAAAAGATAGATAGTTAAATATACAGGTGAATAAAAGACACATAGAAAAATGAAAGATAGATAATTGACAGATAGATAATAGATAAATACATAACAAACATATAGTAGACAGACAGTAATAGAGAATTAGAAAATAGATAGATAGATATTAGGCAGATAGATAAAATACAGACAGATAGTAGACAGGCAAAAGATAACTACTTATTATCTTCTGGCAGAATCTCAATATTTCAACGCGTTAAAGCTTATTGCCTTTTTGTGAAACAATCACCTTAAAGTCAATTCATAAAGTTGTATAGTTAAAATCACAGTAATGGTTCTTTCAGATGAAGCACATAAACGTAGTCTAAACGCTTTGGAAGAGCGTTCGCTTCAGCAAGCCATTTTACGTTTGATGTGAATAAGCTTTATGTCAATCTTTGTGTAAATAAAACTTTGTTGAAGAAACAAACACAAAATTTGGCATAATACCTTTGTTAATAATAGACAGTTTAATAAAGTATCCCTTTTCAGTAATGTTTGTGTGTTTGTTTTATCTATGGAAACTAATTTCAGCGACCACTTATCCATATAATAAAAATTTACACAAATTCGCAAAGAATGAAAGAAAATTTAAAAACGAGAAGATTTATTGTGTCTCTTAAAAATACTCCAAAATAAACTAGAACACAATAATCATATTATAGGAGAACAGTTTAAAAAAACAACGTCACGCCTGTAATCTGTAAAGCGGTAAACCAAGAAGTATATTATTCTCCTACGTTAATCTAGTTATATTTAAATCCCGCTATGGAGTAAGGAATAAGTTGTTCCGTATTGCCATTAACCAGGCAAAAATTCAGACTCCAATCCATTAGATATTACAACTAGAAAATCTAAGTCACATTCCGTGTTAGAGCAACCCAATAATTCAATCCGGAACCAAGGAATTCTCGATCAGCAGTGTCGCTTACAATTACTCGACCACCGGGGCAAAATGAAATAAAATAATATTGGAACGATGCGCAGGATAATGCATTTAGCATTTGCCGTGATCTGCATGGGATTTATTTATAGTCCATTTTGTATATGTGCGGCCGGGATGGGTGAACTGAAAGTTTGAATGATAGAGTATGTATGTATGTAGAATGGTATAAGCAGCAAGGCTTTGTCCAGCGGCGGCAGGTAATGAGCGCCGGGCACAGAGTTCGCTAATACAGCTTTCAAACAACCGAGCGGGCTTTTAACTTTATTTACAGTGTAAAGCTTTGTGCTTATCGGATACGATAAAAAGCTTTTAGTAATCTGATTTGCCCGTTTGCCGAAATTCACTAATGGCCGGAAATTAAGGAAAACGTTGCCCTTGAATGAATTCGTTTCATCATTAATCAACAAAGCTATATTAATGATATTAGAAATATTTTTTCTTTGCTAATTTTCGACATTTCACGTTATTATATTTGTTAATAGAATGAATTGTTACTCGTTTTAATAATATAATTAATGTTTAGTATTGAATGTTCACGTTCAATGTTAACGTTCATCATTCCTATATGATAACAATTTAATAGGTTAATCATTAATTTTGTATTGTTACATAATGGCGTGGCAGGTCTGTAAGGATAGAGATAGGTACTTGGCACTAGGTGCCCTCTGCCTCCCTCGCGAGGGATCTGGCGTGAACATATGTATGTATAAAACCAATATTTGACTTAGACTAAACAATTACCCACTTAACCATACTTTAAGAATGCGTTTTGATAAAAGATTGTTTTCGTGAATTAAGAATTTACTAATCTTATAATGTATTTTTGACCTGTATCGTCCAAATGTACCAACTGTTGGTTGAAAAGTAATACATATTTTTATTTAAAGAAAAATTACGTATATTCATGATTTTTTTTTATTCTTTTTTTATGGTCTTGTGTCTGATTGTATATACATATATGCTTCTGCATCCTTAATAGGTGTATTTGGTGATGAAACGTAATAAATTTCAAAAATTGTTTAAAATACAGGTTATTAGACCATATAAAAACAATGCCATTTTTGTACTGTTACTCATGATAGTTCGTTGTCTGTTATTCAATTTTACTTTTTTCGTATAATTAAATTAACTAAAATTTAACTTATATATCATTAGCTTATTGTTGAATAGTTTATAATAATATTAATAGTTTAATTTAAAACACCCACCTTGATTCAAACCATGTTCCATGAAGTTATTGTTAGCAAAAAATTCAGCGAAAATTCAGCTTCAAAAAATATTGCTTTTGGAATCGAGTTTTAAACAAATTACGAAACGCTTTTAAAAATATTACCTAGCTTGGTGGACGTTTTAACTTAAAAGTTTTTTTTATTGTGATATATGAAAGAGCATTAAAGAAACATTTAAATTTAGACTACATACATTCAGTTTTAAGTCAACAGCGTGATCATTGATACGAAAATAGACGTAACTTCACGCCTGTAATCCCCGAAGAGGTAGGCAGAGGAATGCAGAACTCTTCCACGTTTCACCGGTTAAATAATACGAATACAACGAAATAATACTTTAAAATACATAAGAAAATAATACTGTAAAAGCTTCTTTAAAATGAAAACTTTATATTCATTATCGTGAAGCATCTTTAAAAAAGCCCGTTTGAACTCAAAACTTTATATTCAAAATCGTGATTCACGGTTGTACCGTCACTGAGAGTCACCGTCACATTAGGACGAGATGTACCACACATAATCACACATGCGAAATTTGTGCAAGCATATGCTCTGTTAGCTAATGTTATTATGGAGTGACACGATGATTCACGTCATTCGTTATTGTGGGCAATAAAAATATGGGGAACTACCGAAATATCAACTTAAGGTGTTTGAGCTCATTTAAAAACCTCTAGGCTCTAACGCTCTACGTTAGACAGTCAGTAAAGTATTATTGACAGTTTAACAGTTAAATCTGTTTTCAACTGTGTTATTATTATATCAGTTCAGATCTGTTACAGGGTAGGCAGAGAGCACTGAATGCCAACTATCTCTATTTTTTCAGACCTGATATGCTTCCATATTCATCACTCTCTGAATACACATACGCCAGTATTGGAACTTCGCAACTACTTTTTGTTTATATTCTAAACAATTTATTTATATTCTGTAATTCAGTGCTGCAATTGCTGCTTGCAAGTCGTTGCCATGCAAGACATTTTATTTGAGATATGTACACGGCGGCCATTTTGTTTTTTGCACTCCGAAATGTTGACCCCTACATGGGATATGAAAAAATAAATAATAAACAAAAAAGAACCGAGTAAATTTAATTTATAGAATATTTTTTATTTTTTGAAAGTGTTGTGTTGTAAATCAAGTACTGTTATAAATTTTAATGTTTCAATTTAAGTTTTTATGTGTTATTGTCTTTCGCTGAAAGCGAATTAAATTAAACGAAGAATAAATATAATAAGACGGAGGTAGCATAATTTATGGTATCATAAACAATTTATTCATGAGGGCATCTTTTGTTTTCGCGTTATTTCTTAAAGCTTTGTTGTAAATAATAATATTACTGCATTGTTAAGTAAGTTTGAGTTGTTACAGAACTACATTCTTAAGATAATATCTCTCGGATAAGTTGGCTAGCATTCTCTTGACTAAAAATTCTCTAGAGTAAAATTAAAATATTCAGTACTTCCTGCAATAATTCGAAACAATTTTAGACTTGCGCAGCTATATTCCTTTCTTATGCGCCTCGACTGGTTGATATATGTTGAAAAGATGCATTAAGTTTAGACACACGATTCCTCACTGAAAGTGTCAAATTGTGTTATTATTTTAAAGACCCACAAGTCTCACGATTCGAAACATACTAAAATAAAATATGAACCAAGAACCACATCAATGAATGAATGATTAAATGACAGAATGACCGAGTTTATGTACATAAGCTTGCTTGAATGTAATTTTCATAGTTACACGAACACTAAAAGTTCACTTGGTAGAGTCAATGTAGAAATATTTGTTATAATAAAATCATTTAACTTTTGGAATGATGTGAAAGAACGCATCATTATCTTAACAAAATTTTAGGCGTTAAACTAGGTTGATTTTAATCTCTTTCCCATTAAACAAAACAAATAAAAAACTCCTAAAAGATCTATGTAGTATCTCACGACACATTTCGATTTAAGCCACTCGATTATCGAGTGGGCAATATATGTACATTGTTTGTTAGATTGTGTGAGTGCTTGCGTTACTACGAGTTGACAAACTACTTAATTGTTTAATAAAAAATCTAAGTATGCTCATTTTATAGCACGTAACATCACGCCTGCAATCAGAACAGATAGGCAGAAAAGTGTGGTACACTACCACGTTTCATCAGTTACGTTTACGTAACGCTATGGAATAGGTGGTGAGTCTATTGCCATGCACCTGGCACTTGTCCAGACTCCTAACTATTATTAGAAAACCTCAATTATAAAAACCGATTAGTGCCCGTTCCGGGATTTGAACTCAGGATCTCTCAATCCATAGTAGCGCTTGTAACCAATACGACCAAGGAGGCAGTCAAGTTAGTGTGTATTACAATTGTGTCATTGATCAGATTATTCCCAATTATACAATAATCGTATATACATTTCTGTACTTACCGGCTTGCTCTACTTTGTTATATAGCTTAA
Organism: Mysoria sejanus stolli; assembly: GCA_018245835.1. Classification (NCBI taxonomy): domain Eukaryota; kingdom Metazoa; phylum Arthropoda; class Insecta; order Lepidoptera; family Hesperiidae; genus Mysarbia; species Mysarbia sejanus. The sequence goes on along the minus strand of DWEJ01001749.1, from coordinate 1,718 downwards.
TACTCTATTTCGAGGTGAGGCAGGTCCACGTACAGCGGTGTTTCATTACCGCTGTAAACAAGGCTGGCCGCTCGTACAGAGGATGGCGGAAACAATCGGACTACGATTTACTATGGATACGGTATGTGTTGATTGTTACTAAATTATATGCATCTTAATATTTTCCAAGATAGCTCGACTAGTTAAGGACCTTTCTGTGGTGTTTGGCTATTCTCCGCGACAACAGCGAGGCGGCAGAGACTGTTATTGATTTAAAAAAAACAAGATCACGTATGGTTGTTCCCGGTAGGGTCGGCAAAGTAGTGAAATATTTAACACTATTAATATAACAGATGAACCGCGACAGTGTACACATTGACGCTGCTTACAGACTGCTCTTGGGAGAACACACGCGCGAATGTAATGAAAACATATTTCGATTAAGTACCGCATCCACACGGCTTATAAATCAAAAACTATAGCATCCCAAGCCGCACTTCCTGCATGACGGGCGAGCCGAGCCGAGGTAAACGACGCCACTTCCGGCTATTATTGCCGGCTCCGACAATTTGCCTTTAATAAATCAACCCACACTCCCCCGTAACGGCCCGTTATTCATAGCCACGTAATGCGCCTCTTTGTGAGACCTTTGTTTGTCATACATCACCCGGCTATACTTTGAAAGGCTTGATATTTTTGTTCTTTCGACCGATACGAACGCAAAATGAATGGGTCCGTGGAAGTCAAGTCGCGTGGGCCAAGTTGCACAATCAAATTTATTTCCTTTCGGGACGAGATTCGTCGCCAGCCGTGGGATGGTCAACGGATTATGTTATTTCGACATTTATTGATTTTTGTAGGTTCTGGAGGTAGAAAAATGTAAGAAACGAATTTCAACTATAGAAGTAAATTTAGTGAGATAATTAAGTTAAAATAAACATTTAAAACTGCGAATATATTATATGGACGTATGTCGAAACATATAGAAATATAAGTATAACAATGTGTAATATGTTAAATAATTATTAATAATTATTATTAAGTTTCCCAGAAAATAACCACTGAAGTATTATGCCACAATTAATATTTCCAAATTATGTTGCTTCAATTTCAGTTACGCTATATTTCTGTCAGTAGAAATAGAAATATTAATATTCTTATTGTTAAAATAATTATTTTTATCACTTTAATTTCTCAGATATGTATACCGCCAATATATTGTATGTATTATCATATAAAAAAGACTCAATTTAATATGAAAACATTTTAATTTTCCACACATTATATTATAATATCTTTCACGAGATATACATCCAAATTTTGTAATACCAAGAAATATCTTTTAATAATACTAGGCCGTAGGTTTGTGTCAATTTAATTTTATTTTTAATTAATATAGGAACTTGAGAATAATAGGAACTATATTACATTTTTCAACTAAAGCGATCATATTTCCGCTGATGTTTCAAACAAAATACTCATCATCAAATCATGAAAATATTACCGAAAACTGCTTCGTTGATCGTGTTGGTTGCAAGTGCGACTGTCGATCAGGAGGTCCTAGGTTCAATCCACGGGTCGAGTACTATAGAATTTTTTTTTAATTAGATGTTCTCGTCATACCCCGGAGTTTGGATTTGTGTACGGCAATAGGATTATACCTATTCCATAGTGGGACGTAAACGTAACTGGTGAAACGTGGGAGTGTTCTGCATTCCTCTGCCTACCTTTTCGGGGAT
>DWEJ01001748.1:0-12460 GCA_018245835.1 Mysoria sejanus stolli | reverse complement strand
CCCGGATCCGATTCCCGGGTCGAATACTACAAACTTTTGTAATTTAGATTTTACTAGTATTCAGAGTCTGGATTCAGAGTCTGGATACGTGCTCGATGTATGGCTTATATGGTGTATGGGTCTATTCCATAGTGGGACGTAAACGTTGTGTACGTGGTCAGCTCTCAGTGAGCAGAATGAGAGTGTAGGAGCTGTGCTGTGTCGCAAGACAACAAACTGTTTTAGTGGCTGCATAGATAACGTAACACATGTTACAAGCGCACGAGTTCAACAGCGCTAACAAGCGTGTCACGCAAGCTCACAATTTAACTGAGGCTGAGTGATTGGATTGTCTCGTATCGGATCCTCGGCCGATATATCTTTACGGAAGACTGCTACTACGCATGAGTTTGTCCCCCTGCTACAGAGTAAGCGACGAGTAAAATTAACTATATACTTGGTACCGTAAGAATGTGCCCGGTCGTCTGTATCTATAATGAAAAGGACAAAATTGGTTCATTTATTATTTTTGGAAAAGTTTTATCTTGAAATGTTACTTACACAATACTACTACTTAAAGAAATACTTTTAAACTTTTTTTAAAATTATTTCACTATTTGGTTATCATGCGAATTCTAGTCCACCTTAGACCGTATTTGGTGCGGCGGTTATTTATTACGGGTGTTAGACTTTTTTTACGCTTTACCAAGGAAAGCAAAAATTGAAGAAGTGCTAGAGTTATATAGATTTCAATAAAATTTAACGCATTGATTAATACCTTCTTACCGGGTATAATTTACGACGAAATCTCTTTTGCACAGGGCGATGCGTAGACTGTTGCTATTGTGGCTTTTTGCCTCAGTTGAATAACCAACTTTGTTTTCAATCAACAGTTGAAATCACACTTATAGATATAAAAAAAATATATATCTATAAACACCCTGTGGAATTTCCTAGACAACGATATCGACCCTCTATCGTTCCACTGTTGGAAGAAGGGTCTTCTCTCAAAATGAGAGGGTAACGACCATAGTCTGCCACGCTGGCCAAGTGCGGGTTGGTAGACTTCACACACCTTAGAGAACAATTTTTTTAAGGACTCAAGGTGTGCAGGTTTCCTCACGATGTTTTCCTTCACCGTAATAGCGAGTGATATTTAAACTTAAAACGCACATTTTTAAGAGGTGCGCGCCTGGGATTCGAACAAGATATCCCGGAGTGGGAGGTCGAATTTCAAACCACTAGGCTATCATAACTGCTTGGTCCAGTCCAGGATTTGAACCCAGGACCTCCCGATCGGCAGGCGCGCTTGCAACCAACACTACCAACGAAGCTGTTAATGGCGAGGTGAGGCGATAAACAAGTAATTGACATAATTATATGTTACCCGTTATTTAGTGGTCATTGCAGATAACCGGTACACGACTATGAATCCAAATAAGTAAAAGAATTTGAAATGGATCACGTATTTGTAGGAGAGACGCGGAATACGGAATCCATCGGACACTGTATCGGAAAAATCGAGGACCTTATATAAAATGGTTATTTAGCATTGGCTATTATCCAATAACGTGCTAATGTAATTTATAATCTTTATAATGGTCTTAAGAACTGCTTGTCTTTATTCGATGCTGAAACTTTCATGTTTCATGAAATCTCTACCATTAAGCTATTTCTGCTTAGGTACAAAATTAAATACACGTTTAAATATATTCCCGCGAAACGAATTCCCATAGTACATATGAAATAATATCCTATTCCCACCTCAATCCCAGAACTTAGTGTGGAACTCATACGGAAACTCATTTTAACATCTAAGAAGTTACCAAAGCCACACATTGCTCCGCACGATGAAAGGAATTAATTAAAACTTATATAAAAGTGATCTTCTGTCGACTTAGTCAATAGTTTGACGGAAAGATAACTTTTAATTAATTTTTTTAACGACCCATGTCCGCTTTGATCCTCAGATCCAACACAACTTAGGATGTAATTCACATAGACACAACTTTTCTTTATACGTATATAAAAATCGTGATAATCGTGTGTAGGCTGCCTAAGTATAGTAAGTGTGTTATACGACTTTTCTATAATACATATTTTATTGCGTCACCTATGTATTGTATCATAAGGGCAAGTGCTTTGTTGTAATGTCGAGGTTTTGTGGTTACTTACAGGTGAGACAACATGAGTTAATAAAGTGACGGAGCGTAGAAAAATATAAGTGAAAAAAAATTGAGCAAAGGAAATAATCTTAATAATTTGAAAAATACACACTTATATTTTATTTTATTTATACCCCTAACTATTGACAACTCGTTTACATTCGCACGAAGGTCTTAACTGTTAAAAAATCTTTTTGTTGTTTTATTAATCATATTAATTAAGCCAGATACAAAGTGGGTTAATCGTTTCCCTTAAAACAGTTGTAATTTATTGTGCCACCAGATGTTTTTAACAGCGCATTGTTCTTTTTTACAATTCGAATGTACAAGATCTTAAAAGTTTTAATTTTTATTGCGTCTGAAATTTAAAATGTTTTACATTTTGTAAAATAAAATCATTTTTATAATAAGTTACACATATAATTAATCTAACACCTTTGTCTTCTTCATTATCCTATTTAGTTCCCAGCCACTTGTATTGGCGTAAAGTGAACTAATACTGAAAGTTGGTTTTGTTTGGTGTCACAGTAACTATAAGTATTACTTTAACAACTTTGATTCCTAAGTAATAACTGTTATTTATTGATATGTGTTACGTAGATATGGTAACGTTCTAGTGTATTGTCAGACATTTAAATGGCCAGTTGGCAATTAACTTAAAAGAAGTATTCTTCACCATTCTACGATTTGACTCTTTTACAATACAAAGAGTTTAACCACAATCTACCAAACTGGACTAATGTTTTTCCTGCCCATATTATTATACCAGTATGTCAGGTCTCTTCTAGGCAGACAGATAAGTGTTGTCTAAATATCAGGTAGAATAACTTACACTGCAATACTTTATGTAGATTATAGAAAACAGGACCTGAGGTTACCTGAGCTCTCCATTATCCATTACAGCGCGATATACTGAACTCTAAATCCGTTCCGTCTCCTTAAGCGCATAGCTCCAGAATCCTTGCCTCAATGACTAAGGCATTATGCTATCACAGCTAGTGAGTTATCGAACCTATAGTAAACAGTACTTAATATCCGACGTAGTTGAATATTACGAGCAGTATTTAAAATTGTGTAAACTCATTAAACACATATCGTGTTTAATGAGTTTATTCTTAATAGGTTGTAATTGTTGTCCTACCCATATTAAACGAGTAACTTTTAAATTTTAAAAGCGATTTGCAAACATTGTAACTAATCCGTGTAACTAATTGAAAAATTTTAAAATGAAATTTATAATAAGCCACTGAACATTAAGCTACTTAGTTCATTACTCATTGAAAAACTTCCTGAAATGGATTTCATTATTAATCGAACTTCTGTTTCCGTTCCGATTACCAATTCATTTCCGTTTCGTGCGCACTGTAAATTCGTATCACAGCGAAATTATTTGAAATTGTTCGCCCAATAATAAAATCAATGAGTTTGGTAAAAAAAATACATTTATATTATATGTGTGTAAGGTTTCAGATTAGAAAATTGATTAAACTCAGCATTTCAAATACAATAAAAACGTAACTCCACGCCTGTAATCCCCGAAGAGGTAGGCAGAGGAATGCAGAACACTCCCACGTTTGACCAGTTATGCTTACATCCCACTACGGAATAGGTGGTGAGCCTATTGCCATACACCGGGCACATATCCACACTCCGAAACGCTACTAGAAAATCTAAATTAGAAAAAAAATGTAGTGCCCGACCCGGGAATCGAACCCGGAACCTCCCGATCGGCAGTCGCAGTTGCAACCAACACGACTAATTAGGAATGTATGTACAATAACACGCATATACTATTTGTTTAACAGTGAAATATAAAAAAATAAAACATTCAAATTGTTTGACTTTATAAACCAACTGTTTGAACAGTCAATGACAGATACTTTAGAAGAAATTAATAGTTTTTATAATAAACAGACTGACCTGTTGACCCAGTAGTAATTAGACTTGATTGTTGAGTCAGAGGTTGGATTCGGATGAAGTAAAAATATTTCAATGCGATCACTATCTTTGTTAGGGTGTAAAATCATCTACATAAGGATGTATTTGGAAATATATGTATGTTATTATGTATGTACACTTGTATCATAATAAGTATACTACCTAGTTTAGGTAATTAATTAGTAGATACTGTGTGCCAATTGTCAATTTATTGTCTTAAGCATTCATTGGTTTTACTTATTATTATTTCTATGAAGAATCTTTTTTATGTATAAATAGAGAACTTGGTGTAGTATTTCACGATGTTAATGATCCGTCTCTATACCGCGAAGTTCCTCGTCTGTACCGCCTTTTGAGCTCATCTAAGCGTAGGTGCTCGTAGGAGCCTCGCTCGCGCCCTTACCTTAGCACATTTGTCAATATGTGCCCTACATTACATTCATACATTGATAAATATAGGAAAGCAAATTTACTCCGACAATATCCCACGGATGTGTCTACGGCTTTCGGTAAATTATTACATGTCGAAATAAGTTAAGTTACAGGGAAAAGCGATTCGGATTATGTGAATAAAAGAGAAAAAATAAAAAAAAGATAATATATGGAGACTAGTGCTAGAATAGTTTCAGTACGTTTAATTGAAAGTGGCGCGTTTTAGGGGACGCCTACGTTCAGCAGTGGACAGCTATAGGCTGATGATGATGATGATATTCTAGAACAATAATTAAAAAATTTACTAGTTTGTCAATGCACTTAGATTCATTTTTGACTCTCTCTTTTTGATATCTCTCCAAAAAAAATATTCCTATAATACTAAGTAAAAACAATCAAATTAGCCTTATATAAAATTATGATATTCTTGACATAAAATATAATATAACAGAGTTGCAATAATAAATTGGAAACAAGTCAAACAATCAGTAATCAAGGTATGAAAACAACCGCGACTTTTGCGCTGAAACTTTTCTGAAATATTTGTGCGTCATAATATTTTGACAAATAGTGGCCATGAAATTGGGCAGTGGCCTAAGTTTCAAGAGAAATGACATGATTATGCTAATAAAGTCATTTTGTATAATGACCTTTTTAATTATTTCCCGCTTACACAACCTCTATTTAAATAGTATTTACCGTCCAATATTCACGCCGTTATTTTCTGACAAAAAAATTTTGAAGCTGATACTATGAACATTTAATATTTTTTTAAATAGTACTAATAAATTTCGCATGCGGCGGTCTTTGTTGAGATAATATAGACACCATGATCATTGCCATCGAACTTTTTTGGGAATCACAGATGAATTTACCCCCAGCATCATTTAAGAAAAATCGGCCGCTATAAAGTACGAGTAGTATTTACATATATCGATTTGTTTGTATGTATGTGTGCTAAATGCATATGTTACATATATAATACAATATAGAGTATATTATAAAAATAAGGACTTAAACCTCTCATTCTCATAGGAGACTCTTGTCCAATAGTGGAATGATAAAGGGGTTGAAAAAAAATGTAGAGTTAAAATGAAGAGTTCATGTCTCGCACCGTACCCTCAGAAACGTAACGCCGGCGGAATAATACAATGATTGATGATTTCAGTTCTGTACGTGAAAGTTGTTTTTTTCAGGCGGCCGAAGTGCGCGGCCGTGCACACCTGAAATATTTTGTTGCCATCTTCACAATTTCGACAATGTTCAATTTTATGGAATGACCGAATTTGTTGGTCGAGTGGTTGCGAGCCCAACTGCCGGTCGGATGGTCCCGGATTCAAATCCTGGGCCGGATACTATTGGGTTCTGTTTACTAGGATTTCCAGGTAAAATGTCTAGTTGTGGCTAGGAATCTGGATTTGTGCCCAGCGTATGTCAGTAAGCTTACCACCTGTCCCGTGATGGAACGGAAACTACCGGTGAAACGTGGGAATGTACTATTCTGTCTACCGATCATTTTTTTAGAGAAGATCCATATCTAGAAATGGAACTGTGAAAGTTTGCTTGTTCTTTGGTAATGGTGGTAAATGAATGAACAAAAACGGACGAATGAATAATAGGGTAAATTTAATATTTGGTATTGTTTTCTTTTAAAGCGTAACAATAGTATTTTGCACTTGGCAGACGAAAGTTCTTATTTTTCTATTCTATTCTTATTTTGAGAGGGGCTTAACAATCTTAGGATCGAAAGTGTGTACTTAAGCTTGTCACTGTATGTACCTAAGTAAAAGAGTTAGAATTCTTTCATACAAGACTTACGAGTATGTACGAGTAGTTAATCCGAGATATTAGATTAATTACATAGCAACCCTCATCGCAACTTTGACACTTAACATCTGTCTTCTTCCGAATGAGCTTATATCAGGTTATGGCCGTACCAATCTTTATGTCACTCGAGAGTTCCCAGCTGCCTTTGAGTATCGCTATACACAATATTCTGTTTGTCATAATTTCAAGATATCTACTTTATTACATATATTTAAATTTAACTGTTATTTCACTCGATATTCAGTACTTTGCATCCAACCGCTGCCAGCCACTTTGCGTATATCGTCACTGCACCTAGCCGAAGGGTGTTCTACACTACGTTTGCCAAGATCGAACTGAAGATCTAGATCAGTGATGTGCTATTGGAAAGGCCTCTGTCCAGCAGTAGACAGGAATGGGCTGATGATGGTGACGATGATGTTATTTGACTGCTTCGTATGTTTGTATTGGTTACAAATTCGACTGCCGATCAAGAGGTTTTGAGTTCGAATTCCGTGTTAGGCACTGTTGGAGTTTTCTCATTTCGCTTTTTTGATAGTGGCTTGGCGTCTAGACACTGTACTCGATGCATGGCAATAGGGTCACCATATATTCTATAGTGGGACGTAAACATTACTAGTGAAACGTGGAAGTATACTACACTCCCATTCTTATCTCTCCGGGGATTACAGACGTAATGTTACGCTTCTGTTATATTTAAAAGTCAAGTGTATGTTTCTTCATGAATAAATCTTTTAATATTTTATTGTTCATTCCAGTCTACAGAGTTAACATATAGTTATTTTCAAAAGTTAAAACCAAACTCTGCCACGATGACTAAGTGTGAATTAGCAGATTACTCAGCATCATATCATATCGACCCTTCGATCATTCCACAGTTGGAACATGGGTCTCCTCTCAGAATGAGAGGGTAAAGGCCATAGTCTACCACGCTGGCCAAGTGCGGATTGGCCGACTTCACGTCACTTACTACTTACTTACTTACTATGCTGTCAACATTTATGTTTCTTGCTTTGTTCGCAGGTGATATCAGCCATATCCGTGTTCTTCATCTGCGTGTCTGTTCTCTGCTTCTGCCTGAAAACACACCCAGATCTTCGTGTTCTCGACCCGGATATAGAGGAGAGCATGCCAGAGAACATCACTGAGATCATCCATTTGAGATCTTGGGAAGACAATGGTCAGCCGCATGTGGCATTCTTCTACATCGAGCTGGTATGCAACGTGTGGTTCACCATCGAACTCCTTGTACGATCTGTGGTGAGTGAAACTTTACAGTTAATTGATATAAATTAAGGTCATTTAATGATAATGAATATTATTGTCATCAGCCTGTCTATGTCCACTGTTAGATATAACTCTCCCCTAAGAGGTTCTTGCCCATAATCCCGCGTGACTTCTCGCACCAACTACACAGCTGTCTGTAAGAATCCATGTAGTCTACTAGGTGGGTTACATTACATCATGTTGTAACAAAACTGGGTTGAGTCACCTTTTACAACACCCTGTTATCCCGTCATGGTTCTGGGGATTTATTCCTTCTCTGCTTCGACGCGGATAAGTTCATTTAAGATATCATATAACGCAATCAGATTGTGATGCCCTCTTACGGTACGTAGCAAAAATATAGTTTTAATCTGTTAAAATACCTAATGATGTTTAAAATATTGTCATTTCGTGTTTATTTTCGATGATCTTTTTCAACTATAATTTGATAATAAATTTATATGGGTATAGGATATTAAATTTATATGGGTATAGGATAATAAATTTATATGGGCATGGATTTGGGTTCAAAATTTTTAGTAACCCAAATATTCAAAACTGGCTCAATTTAGCTGCAAGGTTCCATTATGTTAATACATATTTCCGTACAAATGATGCCAATAATAATGTTTTAAAAATATGTAGATACTTCACTATCATTGCTCCAGTATGTTCTGCAAGTCTAGCAGCTCTCACTTAGCAATCTGAAATATGATCGTGGATTTCGCACAAATTAAAAGGTATCTTTCACGAATAAGTAGATCAGTTTTCAAGCACACACCTCGCGAAAATGTTACCGTTACCAGATGTTACGAAAAATGTTTGGCTGTGATTTGTTAATATGGTAAACTTGCTAGAAAGCAACATTTTCCGCTCGCCTTTATTACAGTATGTTAACGACGGTGGGCGTGGTATTAAAAATGTTAAATTTTAACAATTTCTGAAAAAATCCGGTCGGACTTTTAATGACCAAATCCAATTATGAGTCTTACACCCACAAACTAATATATGAATACAGAGATATAAATACAATATATTTCAGCGATGTTTATTAATATTATAAATTTTATGTCATTTCTATGAATAAATCGATTACAATCGGGAAGCTTTAAACTCGATGAATGGTAACGAAGTTAGTATTAAGGCCCTATGTGACACAACTGTAACTTTAATGTGAAAACTTTGTAATCGTACGTTATCAATGCTTCCTAGTTCATTTAATCCATATAACTTTGGCGATTATTCACGAATAGCCAACAATATGTTACATGCACAAAAGTTAAAATAAATTAAGCAGTCACTTTAACTCGCTACAACTTGTAAAGGGTCACCTCCATTCATAATGTATATAAGACCTCGATAAGTTTTACAACTTTTGTAACTAATTTTCGATATTATGACATAAAATAAAATAAAAGTTTGCAATTCCAATAAAATTAAATAGAAAATTCATTAATATTATAGTATTTGTTTACATCGATCTGAATTTGCGATATTTATAATAGATTATTACTTCCATTAAAAAATATTGTAAAATATTTATGAACGAATATTTAATTATTCCGTATCATTTCCGCTCAAAATTTTAGTGCTGCTGTGTGCATGTCCCTCTGATAGTCAGCTGTCTAACATCTCAGGAAGTCGCGAGCTACTTCAATGGACATACATAGTTCACCACGCTAGCCCACTGGGGATATAGGTTTACGATATGTTAAATACACAGTAATTGTATACTAGCTACTTAGATTTCTATTTAATCTATCCAATTAAGTTAATTAAAAAACCCAATTTAGTTAATAACAAGTTAATAAAAGTTTGATTTATTGAGCATTGCGTGTTGAAATTTACAATGAATGTACGTGAAATGCTCAGTACTGGCACGGAGTGTGGCAATAGGCCCAATTCAATGGAATGTTTAACAAAACCGGTGGAATGTTGAAATGCTGCAGTCCTCTGCCTACTCTTTCGAGGGTTTACAGGCGAGATATATAGGTATGTATATATAATTCTATCCGTTGTATTTCCGCAAATTCCCGGAAGTTGTCCGGTTACCGGACTGCTTAAAGTTATGTGTTAACTAGAATTTACAATGAGGGTGCCCGTACTAAACACATTATACATATTTCACTGCTGAACTTCCGCTCGCGATTGTATTAAAAGTTAAATAGACAAATTTATCTAACAAAATTCAAATATCGAATGTTATTTAGTGCATAGAAGTTTTCAAATTTGTTTTGGCGGCGTTCTATATATTGAATATAAATTGATTATTACTGTAGATACAAATATTATTATTTAATGTGGCAATACTAATAATCTAAATAATTCTAGAGCGTTCGAATAGCAATAATATGAAATGTGTGTAACTAAACATTAACATCTCAACAATACGTTTATCCTTTACAACCTCTTGTAATGACTATTAAAATACCTATCTTAGCATTGTTCTTCTGACACCTTTCAGTCTTTACTAACTATACAGCACTAATTAGCAGTTCTACTGTATAGTATGTATCTTTGCGAGTACAGAGGCCCTAAGACTCATGACTACTATAAGACATCAATATCAGGTTAGAAATACCCATTTTTCTTTTATACAAAAAGTCCTGACAGATATCGAATTTCTGAACGTCAGTCGCAAGTTTCGATAAATATATGAGTCTATAATTCAGTTTCGCTAAATACAGTCGGCCAAAATGTAACTTATAGAAGAAAATAAATCTCCCTCATTCTTTTTCAATACCAAAGCTTTATTTTACACAATGGAGCTATAATGAACAACAGTGTCCCTTATAAGGGGGACCATGGCGAAGAAATCTCGCTAATTATTTGGGGTTTCATCAGCGGCACATTGCATGGACAATGGCAGTGTTTCGACTTTTTAAAAGCGTTTTTATACCACAAGCCGTATAAGAGTTTTTTTTTTTTTGTATAGCGGTAACAAAATCAGTTAACTAAATCGTTTTGTTCAGACGATTAACTGCTCAAGTAACGCTTCGCTAATGTGTTAAGTCTATTATAATAATATGTTGCTAATAGTACATCATTTACAATCATCTAATTATACTTGCATTTCAAGTTGTAGGTCCTTTAAGTTTTGCTATGAAAAAGACTTTAAAATTCAGATATTAATTTAGCGCTACCTCGGCGAGTCAAGCAAGAAATTGATCACTACGAGGCTGCCTCGTGTCACGAACACTACAATTCCAATGTTATATTTGACTTTCTTTTGTCCACTAACGCCCCCACTCGACAAGTTTAGTCGAGTGGGGCACCGAGAGTAAACAATATCATATTGTGTCTTTGTACAATATTTGAACTGCGTAATTCAATTTGGCGATAGATTCTGTATGCTCACCATTTTTTCTAACATTGAACGATTGTATTTGGTCAGTAAATTTGTAGAAGGCTCGCCACTACGCTTTAGAATAGAGTTACAAGATATTCAATGTACTTACTCTGGAATATTGTAAAGTGAAGATAAAATAATAATTGACGATTCTAATAACGACTTAATATTCCTTGTAGGGTCTTTTTAACATTGGTATTTTTAAATAGAATACCATCATTAAAATCGTAATATACTACGGGCCTCTGCCTAAATCTACGGGGATTACCGGCGTGAAGATACGTTATAATATGATGTATTACGTCATTGTATATTATAAAGACTTCCCTTTTTTTGTGTATATAAAAAATCATAGGATTAATCTGGATATCGTCCTTATATATAACAATGTTACTGTCGGAATAATTAATTCGTACCAATTTCTCAGGTCTTGATAGGCGCGGGTAGTAAAGATGTCAATTACAGGCAGGCTTCAGTTAATTACTGAGGCGAATGTTGGCGACACCTGCCTTGTTCAATAGGAAATATTTATCACGTTAAAGTGGTATAACGGCGATATTAATTTTAAACTAAATTTAAAGTTCTACCTTAGCGTAGATATATGTGTTTATTAGCGTTATATTACAAAATTCTGCTACACAGTTTTGTTATTACAAAACCAGGTCACTTCCTTTACGGGGTAGGCAGAGAGCAATGAGCCATACAAATTAACCAATACTGACTGCAAGCGGAAGAACTTCTTAATCAAAGTTTGCAAACTACTTTTATATCTGCCGTAAAACAGCACAGAAAGGATATCGAGATAGCAATTATTATTATTATTGTCACTAACGGTCACTCATCTAATGGCTGACAGCGTTCATCTAATGGCTGACAACATTTCGTTTGCGGTTTGCAAATACGATCGAAATATGAAAGTTAAACGTGAAACTATAGAAAAACTATTCAAGTGTTTATTTGGAAACTGCAAACATGAAAACGAGTTTTCGAAAATCGATTAATGTTCTAGATATTCAATAGTATAAGATGTCAAAGCTGTATAAAGCTTGTGAAATTTCTCGTTGCAGAATTGTTTTACCGCCACCAAGTAAAATTATAATTTAGAAATGAAATACATAATATATCAATGGTTTATTTGATTTCTTTAGCATCCTAAGGATTTTTTTAACAATTTATAAAACAATAATAAGGAAGCACCTCAAAATGAAATTGTTAAGTGAGATTACAATATTGTATTTACTTTGTGTAAAATAAATTATTAACTCTACATTACGTGGAACAAAATTTTATTATATATTTTAAAAACGCTCTATATGTACAAACTACATAATTTAATCAATTTCATGGTGTAAGTATTTATAAAAACGTAGAAACAAAACGTCACGCCTGTAATCCCCGACGAGGTAGGCAGAGGAATGTAGCATATTCCCCCATTTCATCAGTTAGGTTTACTTCCCACTATGGAATAGTTGGTGAGCCTATTGCTATACCAAGTATTTATAAA
>DWEJ01001747.1:0-12460 GCA_018245835.1 Mysoria sejanus stolli | reverse complement strand
GCCATGCATCGGGCACATATCCAGACTCCGAACCACTACTAGAATTTTAATTTAGATTTTCTAGAAAATTTCTAAACCAGAAAAACTCTTTTGTAGTATCCGACCCGGGAATCGAACCCGGGACCTCCCGATCGGCGGTCGCACTTTGCACGGTCAATAATTTAATTTAATATTTAATTTAATAATATTATAAATGCGAAAGTTTGTAAGTATGGATGTTTATTACTCTTTCACGTAAAAACTACTAAATGGATTTTAATTAAACTTTACAATAATAAAGCTTATACATCAGAATAACATATAGGCTACAATTTATAAAGATATTCTGTTAATTGTCCAAAATATATAGTCCTAAGTAAGTAGGATTTTTTCTTTTCTCTGTGGAGCAACATATAAGCTACTTTTCATCCTAGAATTCCCACGAGGTCCGTATTTACGCGGAAAAAACTTTGTGACACACTCATTTTCACGCGGGTGAAAGCCGCGAGTACATCTTGTTACCTATATATCACTCCGAGTTTAGGTTGAAATATATCTGCGCAAGTGATTTAAAACATTCTAGAAATATTATCGCACATCGATTTTAGGTATCAATCATCGCTCGCGGTGGAGCAAGTGTATAACGCGACCGGTTTAATTACATCGCTCGGAGACATTTCGGGGTACGACACGTGATAAATTCTGTGTTTTGATGAACTCGATAAATGACATTTATAGACTTGTGATAAATTCTGCGAACGAATGTTACAAATTTTATGACCAAATATATCGCTGCATGACGTTTTTTTTGTGAATCCAGAAATATTTCAGAAACAGAATATAAAAATATATTGAGATACACGCACAGCCGGAAATTGAATCTGACACTCGACGCCGGAGAACGAAATCATTTATTTATTTTATCAATATAACAAGCGGATTTTACCTTTTTCGTATCAAATTAGCACGCAAGCTTGTGACGCAAATATTTGCATATTAAATTTTCGCGTCGCCCGTGCTGAAGTGGTCGGGTTATAGGGCGTTATAACCTCTTAGGCCGTGTCCGATGGAACTTCTTTGGCGGTATTAGTTTTGCATTCGATCTGGCTCATCGCTCAGCGCGTCCGACCAGATCCGGTTTGTGGTGTTCTATCATAAGCTGAGATGTTAACGGATTTGAATACAAATTGCTATTTATATAATATTCCATTATGCAAATGTGCATTAAGCAAATCACATTATCATATCCATAAGTGCATTCAGTTGTGTATTAAAAAGACAATGTCAAAGATGGAATAGCCCTTTTCAAGATGTCACAGATAAAGTAACATGCGTAATTCCAATGTTTACTTGGAAAAAGCAGCTATTAACGACTAAGAGACGCTTCGGTTGGCACTTTTTACCGTTCCACACGTAACTTGGCAGAACTTAATCAAATCCATTACACCAATTAAACGCTTTTAATTAAATACACAGCTTAGATTCCTGTAATACAGTAAAGTACTGTAAATGACAGGAAATACGATGATGAAGTTATTTAATATTTTGAATATTAAACTCAAAGGGGTATGCAAAGCGGTGTAATATTCTTGAGTTTCATCTGCTATATTGTACATCGTTCAGAACGGGCAGTTATAGGCTTGTAATGATGCCTGCCTAGTCCGTAAGGGACCTGGCGTGCAAGTATGTATGTATATATGTATTTTGTATTCAAATTTTGATATGTTTGAATATAATTTAAAATTATTAGGTTAATGATGTATTAAATTTCAAATTATAAATAAACGTTTCGTTTTATACATATTTTATTATGAAGTTTAACATAAACGCGGAGTTAACACGTTCCATTTCACGCGTTCACCGTTGGATGTAATTCGGCGGCGCTTAATTAAATTGACTGAGTTTATACGACCGTACCATGATAGTCTCTACTGCTGAATATTAATATCAATAACGTGAAAATAAACTTGTATTTAATATAAAATGTATATGTAACACGTTCGTTGGTCGTGTTCGTGGTCCTGGGTTCATATTACGGGTCGGGCACTATTGTTCTTTCCTAAATTAGACTTTTTAGTATTGGCCTGGAGTCTATAAATGTGTCCGATGTATGGCAATAGGCTCACAACCTATTCCATTATGGATCGTAAACGTAACTGGTGAACCGTGGGAGTGTACTACACACCTCTGTCTACCTCTTCGGCGATAGCAGCCGTGATTTTACGTATTACGTTCTTAAGCTGTGATAGCCAACTGGTATTGAATTATGCTGTTTGCGGTATGCTAATTTCAAATCCTATTACGTACAGTTTTGAATTTCGAACACTGTTAGTATTAACGTAGGTTTACATATACTGGATTGTGTTGTTAAAATTACATTCGTTTACTTTTGACAAGTTAGTTAGAAGTTGGAAACTTGGATAATTCTCTCAAACGAGCCATTTGAATATTGCTGAATCGCGCTCCTTAAAATTCAAGTCAAACTGTCAAACTGTGAGAAAAGTTTGTGCAAAGCGCTTCGTCCAATTTCAGCTCAATGGAAGGTATTATATATGTTGGATTAAATTACTTAGAACTTTCTAACTACTTTGGCTTTCAGACACAGACGTAAATTAACGTAGACCAGGAGCTGGTAGTATGCTGCTGGTGATTGTGTGTTTTATAATTATTCGAAAAATTGCAAATAAGTTGATGTTACGGATATTAAATATTGGATTGTATTATAAGGATATTATAATTATTTTATTTATTCGTTGATATGCGAATTGCGTATAAAGTTACTACAACAATGTTTTATATGCGTTTGATACATGTTATGATTGAATATTACCAAATAATAAAATTTTGAGGTTAAAGCCAATGTTACAAATTTCGAAAGTGTGACACGAATAACTTAAATTAACTACAAATACGTTATATATGTTAGCATATACATAATTAACACACTATTTTCTCATTTATTTAGTATGGTTATGTTTATTGTGGCGCTAGTGGCGTTAAGAGCTAAAAGTAGATGTTATGACTAAGTTTTTCGCGGCGGACATTTTGGTACGTCAAGGTGTGCGAGCGGCAGGTCGTTGTCGTGCCTTTGGAGTGATCAGAGTGATATATGAGATATATTGTGAAGAACATATTAAAAAGTATATTGTGAACTACATGCGCACTTATTCATTTTAAAGCCCTCTTCTGTACGAATCAGTACAATCATATACATGAATCATAATAAATTCTTCGAATAATTAGCATGAGTTACTATAATCGTGTAAACAGTTAGGTCGCGGAAACAATGTGTTATCCTTAACATTTCGTTACATTTGTTAGCTAATAACGGATCCGAAGGGTGGTGATTCAACAGTTGAGGTGCAAGGATATTGCATTCCAACAATTTTCCTTAAAGTGATTCACGTCAGTTGAGGCTCGAAACGATTTAAAGCCGGTTAGAACAGTGCGTTTTACGAGTACATCGCAACTTATGAAACTTTATATCCGTTTCAATTAAACGACTTCAATATTAGCGCAGTGACAACTTCAAGAATTTCAATTATTTTTACTTTTATCCGTGACGTTAAATAAATCCTCTTTTTTGAGAAATGGTTTATGGAATGTAATTGGATTCTTACGCAAAAGTATCCAAAATGAGCATGCGTTTAAGAGAGTGATAGATAAAGATATTTAACATTCTGTGCTCTCTGCCTACCCCGAAAAGAAACTGGAATTATTATACGAAAATCAAAACAAACGGTGAGTACATTAATTTTCCCTTTGATTATAATTTGTGTATACAACGTACGTGAGGAAATTCTCAAGCTCCTACACTGTAATGAAATGAACGCGTGCTACAATTTTAAGCTATTGCCCTGGGTTAGGTTACAACATCATCAGCCAGATGTGGCCCGCTTATCTGACCCATTATTGAGAGCCCTAACAATGTGTGTAATCTATAAAGCGTCGGTAACACACGTGGTGTATCGTCAGCGAGAAACTAGTAATGAGTCAAGCGATATTTTCTTCAAACAATTATTAACTATTAGGTACTGTGCTCGCCCTTTGTTTTCCCCGTTGCAGCGTGAAAAGGAATAAATAAATAAATACCTCGCTATGACAAGTATCAATTAACATTTTATTAATCGTTTTGACATGTTTTGACCTGTTGTTTTGACATGTTTTAACCTTTCTAAAAATTTTATTATTTACTTTCCTATCCAATTACAAATAGAATTAAATAACATTTACTTATAAATCATTCAATGATTTAACGTATAAGTATAAACTTTCAAGGGATCTCATCATCATCAACGTATTGCATCATCAGCCTATTGCAGTCCGCTGCTAGAAATAGGCCTCCCTTGACGCGTTATGCCTGTATTCCCCACGCTCGGCAAGCGGGTTGGGGATCCCAAAGTATAGCTTCTCATATCTGTACTGCTGCTTAAAGATGGCTAGGTACATCGGGGCCATGCCGCGGTCAGCCGGCGCCGAGTTTAGTTGCTTCTTGCGACCACCTGCATGGGGTGGGGCTATGTATAATTACTCCCTTTCGACGACACGGAACAAGGGATCAAAATTATTCTATTCTTCTAAAAATTTATTGGTGCTGTGAATGAAGACAAAAGTATGGACAGACAAAGCCAACTTTGAATTATCACTTTAATGCGGTCTAATATATTCCAGTAAAAGATTTATAATATATGTAACAATCTAATACAATAGTTTTTACTGGATTTTATCTATATGGATTTTAACTTCTTTCCAGAGGTCCAGATTCCAGACTACAGCAGCATCTCTTGAGTTTTAATCTTAATCAAGCAAGGATGCATGTAAAATGTTTAATAATAATTTATTATTTTCTTATCGCTGAGTAGTTTTCGCCAATCGCTGTTTATGAGACAAGTGCGTTCTTAACCTTTACGATTGTTTTCTCTTCATTGTTGAACACGTGGGTATGACAATGATTGTCTATCAGAAGTTATCTGTTGTCAGTGTGGGATAGTTTGAACGAGGGTAATGATACCCAAATGTGTGTCATACCGCCTGATGTATGACAAAGAGTCGTCATACCAGACATTGAGTACAGAAAGTAATTGACAGATGAACATTGTTATTTGGTTTCATTGCTATACACCTAAGTTAAATTTGCTATAAAATATAATGTATCTTCAATCTTACTCCAGGAATGTAATGTTAGAGATTTTTAGCACTTAGTGTTTTCTGCTTCACCGTAAGGGATCTGACATGACGATATAATTTTATATTAATCTTAGTAAATAAATTACAATGTAAATATAAGTAAAAATAACAATATAAATATAGTTAAAAGAATGCATTTATTATCATCATAAAAATTAACTTACCTTTTCCATAGTGGGACGTAAACGTGACTGCTGAGACGTGAGTGTTCTACATTCCTCTGCCTACCTCTTCGGGGATAACAGGCGTGAAATTACGTAATATTTTTTATTAATACTGTATAGCTCAATAATCGGTTTCGAGAGGTTGTGATGTATCTTGTTAATCATCCTTCATCAATACAAATATCTAAATATATTTATAAAAATATGTATTTATAACCATAACAATTATCGATACAAGTACATACATACAGCAATAGCCAGTTGGATACCATGTCGAGCTTAACGCTGATGTAGGTTGCGAATGATCAGCAAGATTAAGTATCGTCGGGTTTGGTCAGGACTTGTTTACGTGGTCGCTAGTGGCTAAGTCTTATCAATGTTTCCCTACTTCGGTTGGCAGGAACAATCCCTGTTGTCTTTCACTTAACTAATATTATGTCAGCAAGATAAGGTTTTACGTTTAATAATATGTGAACTGTGTTATTATTTTGTACTTGACTGTAAAATTAGTTTTGTATATAATAATAATAATAATATTCTATATGTATATAATAATATTGGGACATTTCCACACACGGCCACCTGATCCCAAAGTAAGCGTTAAGAGAGCTTGTGGTATAGTAACCAGACGGCGGATAAACTACATATATACATATAAATATATACTTAAATAGATTTTTTTTCACCCAGACACAGAACAAATACTTGTGTTTATTACACAAATATTTATTTTGGGTGGGAATCGAACCCACAACCCCTGGTGTAATTCCTGGTGTAATTATATTCGCTGATTCGATTTGGATTTCAGAATGCAACCATTTTAATTAATCAAATGTTTTCGATTTTACAACATACAAGTATATGTTCATTTTAATGTTTTTGCGGCATGAAAGTTTTTTTGATGAGTTATTCGTAACATAACGCCTCTAGTCCCCGAATAGGTGTAGACAGAGGAATGTAGTACACTTCCACGTATCAACAGTTTGGTATAATAAACACTATATTTACAGCTGTATCCTGGTTTGAAAAGCGACCTCTCATTCCGGGAGACCGGGTTTAAATATTAGCGCACACCTCTTAATAATGTGCGTTTTAAGTGTAAATATCACTTTCTATAACGGTGAAGGAAAACATCGTGAGCAAACTTGCACGCCCTGGAGTTCCAAAAAACATGTTCTCTAAGGTGTGTGAGGTCTGCCAAGCCGCATTATTTGGCCAGCGTGGCAGAATATGGCTTTAACGCTTACAACTTGAGAAGAGACTCGTGTTCCAACAATGGAACGTTAAAAGGGTCCAAAAGAAACCCTTTAGAATAAAATAGTACTCTTACAATTACGCCCAATACGAAGTGGGCGGTCATTGTAGCAATATTAACAGTACTCCGTCGATCTCGCTGCGTCATTTTTTCACATGAACTGTGATATCTTTTTATTTATCATTAATCGCGACGTTCAAAACTTTCTCTCAAGAAACAAGTCAGTCGAGTCGATATTAAACGAAAGCCGTCCCGGGAATCTCGCGAAAAAATACAATTCGCTCATGAAAGGCAATTATGAAATTCACACGTCCGTACGCCTTTGATAAAATTGATTGGGTATCTTGTAGCGAAAGACTATGTATATATTATTTAATTCACATTAATTACGAACTAGTTAAATTTCAAGTACTCAATTAAATTTCAAGTTTAAATGTTTAGGTTATTTTTACAGACTATAAAGCTACACACAAAAAAGCCAAAAAACCGTGTAATAACCACCAACCAATGTTATTATACGCATTATATGAATGTATTTAAAATTTTTAACTGTAGCACATACTTCAACATTAATATGCCAAATAAATATGGATCCTATGGATTATTTTATTCATTATAAGGTATATACATACACTCAATACCTATTGTTCAGACTACTGTATACATATAAATATTCACGCCAGGTCCCTTAAGGAGTAGGCAAAGTGCACCGAGTGTCAAATATCTCTATCCTCACAGAGCTGTCATGCTTCTTATTGGCTACTATTGAATTGTTTGATTTTGTCTTGTTTTTTCTTGTCTTTGTTTGAATTTTGTCTTGTCTTTGTCGAATGTCTACAGTACTATAAAAAGGAAAATTCTCATATTCAATATATAACAGAACTGTTACGTTCATTTATTTACACACATTTATGAATCACATATTACTATAAATAAAGAAATGACTAATACATCAGAGCTGCAATTTCTCGAAGGGTTAAATATAACATTCTTCTACTTAACCCGTAAAGTAAAATAAATCCAGGTCATACTATAACATACGAAAATTTTATATAACCGTACATTGTAGTGCACACAATATTCTTCAACAGTCCACTAACTCAGTATGCAGACGTGGCCGATATAACCCACCGCAGCCTCTGGAAAATATAGTTCGACGTTCGCGATAATAAAGGCAGGTTCGCGTTCGAGTGATATTTCCTCGGTGATAAAGCTGCCTCGTCGTAAATATGGAAGCCTGCAGTAGATTGTGTGATGTATGCACTGAAGCTCTCATAAACTTTGCATTGTAATCGGAGTTTTTATGGCTTTAGAACCGCTCGCGGTGAATTGTAGGGGTGATATCAATTTAGATGGTTTTGTGGTGTAGGACGGGAAGATAATGAACTTTATGTAATGTCATAGGTGCAGTTAAAAATTTAATTTAATTGTTTGATAAAGTATTCGGTTTTATTACATTGCATTGAATAATAATGATGATTGTTTATCAGGCTCATTTTTCAGTATTTGTTACCAACCACGAATGTTTTGGTACCGAAGCGTTACACCTAAGAAATTTTCTCATTCAAATGATGATCTTGGGACCAATCAGATCTGAACCCAAATGACGTAGATCCTGTTCCTCAGTAAACGAAAAACTGATTATATATATACTAAGTAAATGTCTTAATATATATGAAAGTGAGGACCAGTTTCCAACAGACTAGAAGACCAGGAGGATTAACAATAATGACAATGCGATTAGCAGCGTCCAGTGTCCACTTATGGTAGACTACATTCCTGATTGCATCCTACATTTAACGGGCACTCAAGATGTGTGCTTATCATGCATAGGTACCCGTAAAAAATCACATGTATTCGAGTACTAAGTCACGAGCTCGGAATATTATACGAATAACGGAAGTATTCTTTTAACTAATTATCAGCTCATTTCAGTCCTCTGATAGACATGGCTTCCTCAAAGGGTATTTAGACCCAGAATCCCTAAGCTGGACATATAAAATCGGAATTGCAGAAAGTATACAGACGTAATCAGCTTGCTGCATGAATGTGTGCTGGCATTTGTTGTATGGATATTGCAATTAGTTACAAAGTTGTTATTAAGTTCTCTCGCTGGCAATGCTCTCCGACACCAGCCACTCGCCCCTCGCTAATCTAGACTCGCTTCACGCCATTCACTTTCGTTCCGGCCAAGTATCTGTTTATTTAATCTAACGTCACTCAATCAGAGATGTCTTGATTTATTTGCTAGTAAACATACGAAGATGTTATTAGTTGGAGCACCGTCTAAGATCTTATATTTATTTATTTGTTGGATTCCTAGAGTTTCTTTGTAGGGTTTTGGTTCTCACGTTGTGATTATTTGATTTTAATTTATGTATTTTCTAAGTTCCGCAACCTGAAAAATAAGTGTTGTAGCATTTGGAGATAGGACTGTATTTTATGTGCAACTGTTAAAATGTTAAGTGGTATTTTTTTTTTTTGTAAAAACCTAAAAACAAGTACGTGCACTTGATAGGCTCATTTCCTAATCTATAGCGGAGAGTAAACGTAACTCGTGTAACGTGTACTACAATTGTCTGCTTGAAGCAAACAACTTTAGAACATGCTGCTTGCTTTCCACAGCTTTTTTACTCTAAAACATTTTTACACTATGTCATTACTACACTGTTTTAAGTGAAAAATAAAGCAACAAATCACATTCCAATACGGTGTTAAGACAGTACAATGAAGCGTTGTTGTCTTCTGATTTTCCTCGAAGACACGACTGGTTTCGGATTAAATTATTGATGCAACTTCTCTGCAACTGGCACAGCTGCAACTAACTGCAGTAGCTATGCCTTTTTATATTTGATGTAGGAATTAATTCATCCAAGAACTTAAGACTCGGCAATGTACACCGCGACATATCCTTATCTAGGAGTATATGAAAGCGCCACTCAGCTAGAGGCGCTTCGATTTTCTTGCATCACAGCAATTAAGCCCCCGGTAATGAAAGCTTACGGTCTAATTGCAGTAAATTTACTGCAACCCGAGCCCGATAGTTCTGCGTTTGCGCGGAGTGCTCCGTGGACGATAATTAAGTGAATACATTGGAATCTTAACTCAATGATAACTTAGACGTGATTGTTATAATCACAGTACACATTGATATTGGGAGATGAATTAAATTGTATTGGGAAGCGCGGGTGTTTTTTTTTAAATGAAATAGAGTTTTTACAACTGTTTTAGAATTGCTTTTTTTTTGTATACTGTCGTGATAAGTTTTGAATTTATGGCTTATAATGTACTGTGACAACTCACATAAGGTGCTCAATCCAAAACTGCGCAGGAGTATGGGGACCAAGCAGCTGAGAAACAGATAAATATTTATGTGTAAATAGCTAATTACATATTTACACAGATTCAACAATTTGTATGTGTAAATATATTGAACCCAAATTTATATAGACAATTTTACACCTTCACACATGTGTGTAAATTTTTGAATAGATACTTATTAGCATACATATATTTATTTCCACTATATGCTTATTTGTGATTACTGTGAATCGAACCCGCAGCCTGCGACAGAGAGAACTAATGAAATAAAGCCGCATTTCGCCTTTAAACTACCAAACGTTTTAACCGGCCATAGCAATACAAAGGTATTTTAAATCAGTTCTTAGACAAACTGTACTGTAACTTGATGAGTGCTTTAGTTGCGTTACTATTAACTCACGGTATTCATGATCATCACCAATTGCGGCTTTACCGGAAGATTGTATAAGCTATTATTGTTAAATCATCACGGTAAGTCACCTAAGAGGTAAAAACACTGAGGACTGATATCGAAATACCCGTATAATTCCTACTAACTTGATGTTCGTCTTTTAAATTTAAATAGCTACCTCATTTGTAGTTTGCAAATTATTTAATAAGACAAAACAATAGTTGGCGTATATTTTCTTGTGTTCATGTATATTTTCTTGTGTTCATTTTGCCATTAAAAACTCTCGAGAGGCTGTAGTGTTGCAAATTACCATAATATATGTGATTGTGTACTCCAGTGCTTGTACGATAAATCGTTTGCTTGTGTTCGGGTTATTTGTCTAATAAATTGAATCATCACCAATAGAGTTGTGTTTATTAAGCAAACGTTCATCATTATTGTTCATGTGTTTATTCTGTTCAATTAATTTAAACTGTCGGTGACAATATGCTTCAGGAGTTTCAGGACTCTCTTATTACTGGGCCGGAATCGTGTCTATTAATGAAACACGATACCGTTTTCAGCCGTTTCAGCATTGCTTGCTTATAGCATCTATGTATGCTTCGGTCACAGGAGTGTTGTTACACAAGTGTGTATCTATGTAAGAGATAATAATATTAGTTTTCCAGCAAATAAGGAAAGACTGCTACTAACTCTCATAACTAACTCATATAATAATAACCTACTTATATTAATTACTAACACTCCCAATAACAAACATGGCCAACAAATTTATAGTGTAACCATCAACTACTAATTATAAACTAATACTAAGTAATTATGATGTAATAAATAATTAATTTTATAATAACTAACTCGGAGAATAGTCGCAATGTTTAAAAGCGGCAGTCACTTGTAACTATTGAAAATATTTTGGTTACGATATCATATTACATGAAATCGTAACCAAGATATCAAATTAATATACAAAAAAATAATTAAAAGTCATTCAAAATTGGTCCCTTAGAACAATTTTTATACGTCAAAATGAAACTACCATTTTCGGGAACAATATACTACGGGATATGAAGCCAACGACCCTACGTTTTTGCCAGTGCAAATAGAGAGAAAGTGACGCGCTAGTGGCAACTAGAGCGCGCGAGATAAATTTGAATAAGATACGAGATGCCCGATTACCGATTCGGGATAGTTCACAAATGAAAGCCATAGAAAGTATAAATGGACACTTCTTTCACAACGCGTTAAGTTCTGATGGCTATTTAAATATTATTCGGGCTAGCAGTCGTCGATTACGAATGTGTCCACAACAGAAATGGTTATCATTTGATTAAGCCCAAACTCGTGGTTAAAATTGAGGACAGGTTAATTCAGATGTTTGGGAGAACGGTGTTCGCAAATAATCACCAAGCAATCAAACTTTTATACGAAATATTTACTTTATATCTAATTTAATAAATTATAAACGATTTATTAATTCAATAATACTTGTAGATACTGCCGATCGGTAGGTCCCCGGTTCGATTCTACATTCGAACACTACAAAATTGTCCAATTTAGATTTTCTAGTAGTTGCAATAGGCTCATCACCTATCCCATAGTGGTACATAAACGTAACTAGTGACACGTGGGAGTGTTCTGCATTCCTCTGCCCACCTCTTCGGCGATTACCGACGTGAAGTTACGTTACGTTAAGATACAACAAGAAAATATAAAAGTTGCTCAAATAGCTTTGATTAAATTTGATTCCTTCACGAATAACGATATTCTACACGATGTAACATTTTGAAATTGTTCTCTCTGTACGACTATAAACCAGCTCGGTCTAATCTTGTCATATTATTGCGCTGAAAAAGGCCAGATTCGGTATCGTATTTTACGGCGGAGAAATCACAATGCTTTCGCCTTTGTTCGCCAATCTTGCGCTAAACGAATAAAGACGTTAACTGAGATCAATTGTGCCTTGATATATTCTATCAATATATAATATGATAAATCTACAAAGTTTCCTAGTCCGTGCGATATACGAAAATATTGACTTACCGAAATATTATTATTATATTATATTATGTGTTATGTTTATTCTTATTGTTTATGTTACTTAAACATCTAACGCTTCTATCATGAGAAGCTGCAAATTTGGTGCATCAATGAGTTTTCTCTGTA
>DWEJ01001746.1:0-12464 GCA_018245835.1 Mysoria sejanus stolli | reverse complement strand
AAAGCTGCCAGCATGCAAGATTTTTCAACATTAATCGTTATATCTCCCGTTCCTGTGGGATTATTGGGATAAAAACTATCCTATGTCTTTTCTGAACGTCTTATCTATGTTTATGCCAAATTTTATCAAAATCGGTGAAGTGGTTTAAGCGCGAAAGCGTAGCAAACAGACAGAGTTACTTTCAAATTTATAATATTAGTAAGGATTATTTTAACCTCTGAATCCTATGTTTGTAATAGTACCAATCGATATTACAGTAACCTATCCTAATAAAATATACAAAAATGAGTATGGAGTCTAACATCCATAACGATTTAAGTTAAAAATTCAGCATTTTTAACTTATATCGTTTAATTACTGGTCAAAAAGTTGTCTTCAGGTTATAATGCTTTAATGATAATCGGTAATTTCGTGAATTTTGGAAAAGTCTTGTATATTTAGTCTTGTATATTTAGTATGTCTAGGTGGTTACGAATTAGTAGAAATGTTACATGTAACATTTTTATAACTTTTATTGAACAAAAATCGTAATTAGAAAAGATTTCTATGCTTGTGAGTTAGTATATGTATTTCCACGTTTCGCCAGTTATGTTTTCACCGCTATGGAATAAGTGATGAACCTATTGCCATATACCGGGAAAATATCCACATTTAAAGTCAATATTAGAATATCAAAGTTAGAAAAATTACAAAGTGTCTAACCCGGGATTTGAACCCAGAACCTCACGATCGGCAGTCGCGTTTGCAACTAACACGACTAACGAGGTAATAATATGTAAAAGAACTAAAATTATGTACACTAAAATAAATAATATGTTATACAACACAAATATATGTCTGAAAAAAGTCCCAAATGAGTCTGATTACTGATTCTACTAAGATTATAAATATCTCAAATGTCTATCAGTAATGAGTAACTAAAACAAACTTTATCAATTCTCTATATGATTACTTTCATTTGATTGCCAAACCTATTGTACCTATCAAAACCTATCAAAATGGGTACCTATTAATCATCGATGATGTACTAATCGTGTATTATCCCTTAGTAAACGCATTACGGCTCTACTCAACCGCAATTTTGCCTTACCGAGTGACAAGGTTCAGTTTCAAGGGAAAGGTTGTTAAGCGAACACAACTCGGCAAACTGCGTTCAGAAAGCTACAAAGTACTTATATATTTATAGTACGTTAACTTAGTCTGACAGAAGTAGAAATTAGTTTGTGACCAATTTCGCTAATTCTATCTTATAATGCAGGATATTTTTATTAATATTATTTATTGTATTATCACGACCAGTTCCTTACGTGGTAGCCAAAAAGCCCGTTACACTACATATCTCTATTCTTACATACCCGCCCTGCTGCTTCGACTTGCACCACAGTTTTGATACACTTACGCCCGTTTTGAGGTTCTGACTCTCCCATCAGCTAGTATCTCAACTGTTAGATTGTCTATGTCTCCTTGTATCCATTAACCATGTCTTTTCGAACAGATCTGATAAGTTAACGATATTTAAATAGCTATACCTAAATTGTATTTTAAAAGAATATAACGTAACTTCACGCTTGTAATCCACAAAGAGAATGAATGGACAGAGAGGTACGGAGTGGTAGAGTACGGCCACATTTCACCAGTTAGGTACGTTTACGTCCTGCTATGGAATAGGAGGTGAGCCTATTAACACACACCGGTCACACATCCAGACTCCGAGAAATTACTAGAAAATCTAAATTTGAAAGATTTAATAGGGCCCGACTCGGGAATTGAACTTGTCGCACTTGTAACCAACACTTGCAATGAGGCAGTCAAGTGTCAAAAAAAGTGTATCGTAAAAAAACGTAACTTCACGCCTGTAATCCCCGAAGAGGTAGGCAGAGGAATTCAGAACACTCCCAATAAAAAGTGTATCAATAATGTTTAACTCAACTATAACATACAGAGATGCAGACTGCTTCGTTGATCAAGTGGTTACTAACAAGACTGCTGATTCTGACTCAGATTCAGATTCACTCTCGCCGATTCTCGCCGATTGCAGCGAAGTCGTGGCGGGACTGCGCTCGCCGCATGATTCGCTCGGCTTGAACGTTGAAGTGGAGCGGCGTCGGCGGTCTTCGTATCTTCTCGAATGTTTTCGGAGGACGCGCTTGCACAGCAATTTTCGTCAGCGTGGGCGTACAGCGCTGACTGTTTTTTACTCTACAGTATCAACTGAATTGTAACTGCAATGCGAAGGATCGGTTTCTATGTTGAGAGCATAGTCCACCTACTGTCTCGGTTGTAATTGGGACGTCCGTTCACTTCTATTCCTTCACGTATCTTCTAGGGTATTAAAAACTTTTCCCTCGCCAGCACAGACGCCTTGTCAAAACGTATAAAATGAGCCGTGTTGTGGGCATCTTTCGCGATTACGGACCCTCTGCTATCCATATTATACAGCGTATGTATTCACATGCTGTAATTATGATATTACACCGGGCTTCTCCAATGTAATTTTTGCCACAGTCGCAAGGTATCATGTATATGCCCGGTACATTCAGTGAATCTTAATATTTAGGTGAGCGTAGAAGGGCCGTAGTTAAGAATGAGAACGGATCAGATTTTATCTGTTACTTCTTCAACGTAGGGCAAGTAGTCTGGTCATTATTCCACGCCCACCGGTTATCGCTACCACTACCACTCACCACTCACCAACCGAAGGCTTTAATACCCTAAAAAGATACGTGAAGAAATAGAAGTGAGTCGACGTCCTAAATACAACCGAGACAGTGGGTAGACTGTGCCCTCAGCTTGGGAATCGATCCTCTGCACTGCGTTGAATTTCAATGTAGTTAATTCTTTAAAGTACGTCACAGTCAGTGCCGTATCTGACCGCGCTAATGACAACTGCTGCGCAAACGCGTCCTCGGAGGAGAACCGAAGAGATACGAAGACTGCCGACGATGCCACTTCATCTCAACCTTCGAGCCGCGCTATTTGCCCCACGGCGCACAGTCTACGCCGCGACCTCGCTGCAATCGGCGGGAGCTCATTAATAAGGACCTCGTATAGGTTCAAGACTAGTCACGTTACCCCGAAACAACAAACGAAGGTCAAGCCGGTTTAATACATAAGATTTTACTATCTAAGAATTTGCAGTTAAATTTCTTGTAGTGTCTCGGAGTCTGGATTCGTACTCGGTGTGCGTCAGTAGACTCACTTCGTTCTCTATAATGAGACGTAAACGTGGCCGATGCATGGCTAAAGGTTCACCTTCTATATCATAGTGGGCTGTAAAAGTAACTGGCAAAACGTGATAGTGTGCTACCTGTGCTAGCCTAGCTCTTTTCGGATTACAGGCTTGACGTTGCATTAACACAAATATCGACAGCCATGGCTCAAGAGTAGTGCAATCAAATGTATTAAGATTCTAGCTTCCTTGTACTTTTGTCTCACTGTGAAAAACCTTAAACATCACTCGGTATAACAACGGTTAAGGAAAATATGAGGGAACATGCATTTCTGATATTTGTCGCATATATTCTTCTGTGGGTTGTGGGATCTCTCAAACCACAATTGGCTAACATGATTTGGTGGTAAATTGTACCCGCATCCTTTAAAAATAGTGAGCGAATAGTGTTATTGTATATAGTGATATTGAGCGAATATCCGTATCAATCATTAGTACATCAAAAGCGATAATAATGTCGTCTGATAAAACGTATTTACCATCAGAAAACTGCTTAGAAATGTATTTACCAACTGTACCTATATATCGCCCAAATGTATTGTTGTAACAATACTTTTCAATGATATTATTACACTGTAAATAACTTATTTATCATGGAATTTATTAATAAAATAAATCTTCAATAGGTCAACTTGCTATAATACACTTCTAGTTGTAATAACAAAAGAAAATAAATTTGAAATTAAATATTGGAATTAAATTAAAATTAATATTTGTATCTAAATTCGTTATTTCCATAAATTTTCGTTTCAGAACAAAATACAAAATGTTGTAAAAAATAATTCGAATAATCAACCATTTGAATAAATATTGAGAATATCAATACAATCTATATAATCCTACAATACATTTAAATTACTCGTAACGCTCACACACATATACATGGATGAGTAAATAGGTCTAGTATTAAAACAAAAGGCAGCTTTAATGCTTACGTATTATATGGTGTAAAATAATAATCAAAAACGTAACTTAACGCTTGTAACCCCCTATGAGGTAGGCAGAGGAATGCAGAACACTTCCACCTTTCACCGGTTACGTTTACGTCCCACTTAGTAATAGGTGGTGAGCCTTTGTATAGTGCTTAGTAAAGTTGTCAGCTTAATTAGTGGCTTAGAGCCCGCGCCTAAAATATCGATTAGAGATTCTGTTCAAGTTTTAATTGTCCAAGAAGAGAGATATTTTATTTATAAATTATTAAAATATATTCTTGTGTATTTTTTTTACTCTTCAAAACATAGTTATATAAACAAATCTACTTCGTGTTGTCCTTTTGGAAAAACAATATTTTTAACTATTACATAAATTGGTGGTAACTGGTGAAGGTTGGGAGTGTACTACTCCTCTGCCTACTTCTTCAGGCATTACAAGCGTGAAGCTACGATAAGTTTATAGTGGGTAATAAAATGTACAAATACGAATATAAGGAGGTTTTACCTGAAGTAGGTAGTTCATTAAAGAGCGAAAATCATAAAAGTACATGGAAACCGTTGCTTCGACAGGTAATTGTTATTATTTTTATGTTAATAAAGACTACATTAAAATACATAGTATCGTAAGACAATAATGTATTACTGCATCACGACATTATCGACTATAACAATATGTGGAATATAAGCCGGAACAAGAACCATATTAAAAATGAAAATTTCCAAAACTTTCATTGTCATTGAACTAAATTTAATGTGACTTAAGTATAATCAATTATAAACAATTGACCATAGATACTGCACGCTTTTGTTACTTTAAAATGAGTGTTTCTAAATTTGTCTCGAAATATAACATATTTACATCTGTTGCTTTCATAAAACTTCCCGAGATCCTCAACGAGTCCTTGCACAGTTACATGTATTTTAATTTTATTGTGTTCTAGCTGTGCCCGCGACTTCATTCGCGCGGAATTTATAAAATTCTAAAATGAAAGTTACTCCATACTACATCAGCTATCTGCCAATGAAAATCCCGTCAAAATCGGTCTAGCCATTCTCTCGATAAGCTCATTAACCTCAACAAACAGTCAAAAAAAGTAAAAAATGTTATTTTGGTGCTATGTCCCGTGTATACATATGCATATGCATTTGGTAAAAAGCGGTTACTTTTATATTGCAAACAAAGACTTCAATTTTATTCATTTGTATAGATTAAATTATTTTTACTTTACAGTGTACAATTTGTATTGCATTATGGAGTACTTATTTTGTGCAAGGTCTATATCTAGGGGCCCCTACAGTACTCAAAGCACAAATGATAAGAGACGAGAATGCAACAATTTCAGAAGAAATGTCATCTTGGTTGTGTAAGTAGACGGATAGATAAATATATAGTACGTTAGTGTTTACTAATTGTGCAAAAATCGGAATTATCTACTTATACTAAAACTACACTACTACTTTCTACTAAAACTACAAGATGTGACGTTTATAACATACTAGATGTACTCGCGGCTTCGCCCGCGTGGAAAGTAGTGTGTCAAAAATGTTATTCAGATATATAAGTTATATTATTGTAAAGTTTCATTAAAATCCATTCAATAGGTTTTACGTGAAAGGGTAACAAACATTCATCCATACTTACAAACTTTCGCGTTTATAATATGAATAGGATAGGATATGTTTAATCTATTCGTATCGGGACGGAAGAACAATACATCCCTCGATCTAAAGCTAAGATATTTTGGACAATTCACGGAATATCATTATAAATTGTAGCCTATGTGTTATTCTGACGTATATGCTATATTATTGTAAAGTTTCATTAAAATCCATTCAGTAGTTTTTACGTGAAAAAGTAACAAACATCCATCCATACTTACAAACTATCGCGTTTACAACATTAATAGGATAGGCAAGAATAGGATTAATAGGATTAACAATTTCCAGTTTAAGCATTTAGAATTGCAAGTTGTGTCCTTAGAAATACGATATCACAGAGATTAAACTAACCAGCTAGTACCTAATTTAAAAAACCACGTTTAAAATGTGTATTATAATTGTTGTAATTTTTATTGTCTTAATGTTCTTGTTTTAATTTCAGCAACGACGCCCGTGTTTAGCGCAGCGCCTTGGGTATGCATCCTGCCCTGGTTATTTTTTCGAATCGGAAGAAAATTTACTTTTTTTATCGTGTGTTGCCTTGGTATTATTGGCTTCATAATTTTCTATATCAGCACGAATTTATATCACATATTGATGAGTCAAGTATTTTTAGGCGCAATAACTGGCGCTGCAAGTACGCTTACACCAATTATAATAACTGAATACACTTCGCCGAAGTACAGAGGATTTTTTTTGACTATGAAGTCTGCTTCTTCATTCTGGGGGATTTGGTGTTCCAATGCTATCGGAACCTTCTGTTATTGGAAGAACATTGCCATGGCTGCATTCGTATGTTCTGCTTACATGATAACAGTGCTAGCGTGGCCCGAGTCTCCATATTGGTTAGCAATGAAAGACCGATACGCAGAGAGCGCTGAGTCACATCGGTGGTTGAAAGGTGTTAGTGAAAGCTCAGAAAAAGAATTAACAGAACTTCTTAATTCCCAGAAGAATGACAAAGAAATGCAATTAACAAATGACGTCTATGATCGTCGTGGCTTCTCGTGTTTTGCAAGCGCTTGGGCGACACTTACGGCTCGTCCGTTTTATAAGCCGATGTTAATTTGCATAGTATTAATGGCACAATATCAGTTCAGCGGCAAATTTGTTATAAGCATATATGCAATTGAAATATTTAAAAAAATAACTCAGAATGAATCTCTAGTTTACAAGTATATGCTTATTTTAGACGGCGTTACCGTTTTCAGTATGTACGGGGGCTGTATCTTGTCACGATATTGTAAGCGTAGAACCCTTATGCTACTATTCACGGGTTCTGGCATTGTATTTCTATATATTTTATCTTTTTACTTATATTTAGTATCTGTGTCTATCGTCAATGAACATCAGATTGTTATTATTTCATTATTAACTGCTTACTCAATTGCGATTGGTTGTGGCCCCCTCTTATTGGTAACGTCAATCTACGGCGAAATAGTACCATCACGTTATCAGAGTTCAATTGTAATAATAAGTGGCTTATACAGTGTAATAATAATATCATGTTTGCTAAAATTAACCCCATACATAATTAGAATTTTCACAATATGCGGATATTTTTTTTTCTTCGCAGTGTCGTCGACTTTTATCTTAATCATTCTGTACATGTATTTGCCAGAGACTAAAGACAAAACCATGCACGACATCGAAGTACATTTTGTTGGACAACGTTTAATAAAATAGTCGCTATGTGTTGAGTCAGATATTATTAGTATTTCTTTTACCAGAATTCCATTTATTAACATTAATATACAACTTTAAAATTAAATATGTACATTGCGAAAGAAATATATGTGTAAATGAAAGTTACTGTAAAAGTTAATTTTCACACAATGTTACAAATTCATCGCACATATATAAATATCTCTGATTCATGTACATTATTTGTGTATAAATGAGTATAATGTAATTTTTTTTTATACAAACATGTCACTACTACGTAACTGTCATATTGACATTTATATCTTCAATGACACATCCACGGAAGTGAAATTCCAATTTACGAGGTGTTTTCAGTATGCACATTTTCTATTTTGTTTATAGGTGAATAAGCATTGTACATCTTAGTTTTTGGTACTGGACAGAAAATGAAATGTTCTAATTACTTAGAAGGAATTTAGGTAAATCTAATATTTTTAGATTGTGAAGTTAGTGATCATATTTGCCAAGCCGCTACCTAGTGATTAAAATTTTATTTACGTAAAAATATTGAATGATTATTTAGTTGTTGTACCATTTAGGCACACTATTTCCCTACAATTTAATTTGTGTGCGTGAATACATTTACGGAGTAAAAACGGAGAATTTTTTTCTAGTATAAGCTATTATGAATAAATACAAAGGTATGAGGTTCTATTTATTTTTCATTATTTTGTAACTACTGTAAGTATACAAAATGTAGTCAAACCATGAACAATATTTCCGACGCTTATGATAAGTTACACATGCTTTTGTATGCTTGCCATTTAAGATAAAACGGTGTCGTTGATTATTATTACATGTTTCGTTTCAATATGAATGCTTATAATATTTCAACGTTATGACCTTTAATATTGCAATAAACGTTTCAATAAATTATATTTTATATTTTTTGCTTCATTTTGACAACAAAGCAAAATTGTCAAAATTGTTTAGGTGTGTCATTCACGTAGGTACCTTCAGAGTGGCGCTCTCAAACATTGAGGGCCATTTATATATTTTGTATGCTTTATTCAAATAGTACGTTGTACAAAGAGTACGTTGAACATTCATTTTCATACGTGTATTTGTAGGGCTGTGAATTATATTACTTGTTGGCTTTTTTTAGTAGCTACTAACCTTGATTTCATTTTCAGTAAATATTCCATCGTTTACAAGGGTATTGGGCTATTAACTATATACCGATATAATTAAGCACAAATCAAGTTACTTTGTTCGTAAGTATTTGGAGATTTCCCTATGGAATTCAGTTAGGATAACAATATTAAAAATTAATGTATAATTGAGTTAGTAAGTTAAGTATGCATAAAATTAAGAATCCTATTACTTGTGAATTTAGCAGGTTTTTTCATTGTAATATTTTAGAAAATTTCGATTTTTTATATTGCTTACAAAGAATCGTATGGAAAGAGATATATGCTAAATGTAAAGTACAATAATGTAACCTAAACTCGAACATGGGATAGGAATGTACGATTATAATGTATCATTGAAAAATCTTAAGTATCCCGTTATTATTGACAATCCTCGAAATTCGAACGATTGGTTTTTAATTGAACGTTATATCTTAGCACGTGGTATCTTAATAGTAATTATTATGGTGGTAAAAGCTGATAATGTTGGAGTCATTTGCATTTACATTACTTCGAAGCAAGTCTCATTATACTAATAGATACAACTTTAAAATGTAATAAGTACTTGCAGTACATTAGTAGGGAATCGCAGTATGGGGCAAAGTTACATTTAACATGCATACGAAATCGCAAGTTTTCACTTGTTCCTCAATATTTATATAATATGTTTTGTCTAGCTTTTCATTCGAGTAGTTAGTGACTTTAACGTCCTAAGTATATTTGGCGTGCTTTGACTGTTGTGGGTTCGATTCCCTGGGGAAAAAATTGTGTTATAAAATTATGCAAGTTTTTTTTTATTACAGAACTATTAATAATTATGTATTTTTATGGATGCAACTAGTTTGTAAGTCGTATCTTTACCATAATACAGGCGTACATACTTTGCGTATTTCGGCATTAGATAGGCGTATGTGGAAATTTTGCTGATATTTCTTTATTTACACAGATTGCAAACACCTGCTCATAACCTCGAAGTCAAAACAATTAATTAGCTCGAGACGATTCTATGCTCGCCTCTATTTAATTCACAGAATTTTTTTGGAAAAAAGAATTAAAATATTATGAGGGAATGTTAAAGTAGGTTTTACGAAAAGGAAACTGATAGTAAATAATATTTTCCTGCCTTTCTGTATAGAATTCAGAAACGTGTTATTTTAATATGTATTTTAAACAGGTTAACATAGTAATTGTATTATTGATAAAATTATACGCATTTATAAATTATTACAGAATATTAATATGAATTGAGATGAATAAACAAGATGGATTATAATTTTATTACTTTGAATAAATTATTAGCATTACATAATTTATAAAATTATATTTCTGTTGTTGCGGAAAACGAAATTAAATGAACATAGCATTAATATTGAAAATAAAAGCGTATATAAGAGTTCCTATGTGATAGCAACGTCATCCAAATAACAGATAAGTTATTTCAATGTCCTAGAGAGATACTGAGCGACTTGATAAAAGAGATGGCCATTGTGGTCCTCTTGATGTGCATGAACTTTTTAAGAACGATTAAAAAGTATGCCGGTACGCCTTATTCTATAACAAGAAGTGCGACAGACTCAGGGTCATATGGGAAACAGATTACATAGTTACTCGAAACATTGGCCAAATTAGAGTCTGTAAAACACACAAAAAGAACCCAAGTTTCTATCTAGGTTTGAGTGCTCCTTTCTTTAGGTTATCCATGGGTTAATAGCGATTTGAATTGCGTTTTTTTGTGAAATTTATTAAGCACAGGTGGAAGCAATTTTATATATACGATCTTACCTGGGATCTGTAGAGTCTCAGTATTTACGTCGTATTGATCTATCGTCTTACTCTGGTTAGTGTGCCTGGGTTATTGACGGCTAACTGAGCCTTGTTTAAACTTTTATAACTTTTTATAGGTGGGCATAATACACAGATTTTTCTTGGTTATTATGATTTATTTTTTTATGCCAACTTATTCATTTCGTAGTAATCTAGTAATTTTACGATACCCAAACCAAGATTCGCGTGAGTGTATACGACTTTAGATACGAGCAGATTTCTCTTTTCTTCAAGAAATGTTTAAGAGGTACCTGCACAGCTTGTGTAAATTCCAATAATGTAATTTTCATTACAGTAAATGTCGCTGGTTTGTAATAACATGTGTTCGATATGCAGAATGAACAGCATAGGTATCAAAATAGACCCTTGAGGAAGGTCAGCGTTAAAAGATTTCGTATTTCAGTAACAAACACAATGTTAGTATTCGAAATTTTTCAACAAAAATGTTAAATTATCATATACACGCCTTTTATATTCAGGAAATGTCGCAATAGTTATATAGGTCTATACTAATAAATTACTTACAATACCCATTATATCGATTTATAATAATACGATTGACTAATCGAAACATTAATTTCAATTTAAACTGATTATATATTATACTTATAAGTTTGTGCATGTGTGATAATATTAAGTAATTTATTCAATATACGAGTATACCGAATGAATTGTTAGGACATTATTTATTTGCATTGTTTCATATGTACAAGTATAGAAATATAGGTCTCTTCGCAATGATTGATAGTTTGGACTGGATGTTTAATATTATCTATACGTGCTATATCGCAATAAAACTCTAGTGCAGTTAACACTAAAAGGATACGTTAGGACAGTACACGTTATCTATATTAAATAAAATATTTATCGGTGCGCATTTGAAAGTAGTTGCTTACAGGTGTAAACGAAAACTCTTCTTTGATTTCAAAAATGGATTGTGAATATAAAGAAATTGTAACAGTGGTTGGAGATACAAGAGATGTTAAAAATAATAATGGGACATGGAAGCCGTTACTGCGCCAGGTAATTATCTAAATAGTAAAATATAAGAAGTTGCGGAATTTATGACGGTTCTCGAAAAAAACTACCATTAATCAAAATTACCATTAATTAAAAATAATACAAAAAAATATTTATCAAAAAAGTTAACAGTTCATTTACTCACACTATAAAGGGAGATACTACTACTTTCTTTGCATCCAATTCGGGTATTTACGATGGACGAATAACATCTGTTAATATTTCGCAATGCAAAAATTTATTAAAGTTGTGAGCTTCCCAGTTGGCTTCAGTATTAACGCACTCACCCTCACTCGTTAGACGTCGAACAAGTTTTGGTAACCCGTTTGGTGTTGCATATGTCCATCTGAAAGATCCTCAAATGGACTGATTTCGAATTTATACTAAAAAACTTAGCTGTTAGACAGACGTAAATAAATGACACAGTAATTGAAGTAAATAATTTCTGTTCTTTTAAAATTATTCTTGCTTACGATTATTTTAATTAAATATGATGACCCAATATGATGATATTGACTGCCTCGTTGGTTATGTTGGTTGCAAGTGCGACTGCCGATCGGGAGATCCTGAGTTCGATTTCCGGGTTGGACATTACAAAAGAATTTTTCTAATTTAGAAAATTTCTAGAAAAGTTTCTAGAAAAATTTCTAGAAAATCTAAATTAAATTAAAGTTCTAGTAGTGGTTCGGAGTCTGGATACGTGCCCCATGCATGGCGATGAGCTCACCACCTATTCCATAGTGGGACGTAAAAACGTATGCGGTGAGCCGTGGTTGTGTTCCGCATTCTTCTGCCCACCTCTTTGGGGATTACAGGCGTGAAGTCCAAAAAAAATGATGACTCATAACAATTTAATTTTTATTAATTAATGGAAATGCCAGCTTGTTCACAACCCTCCCAAATTACTTTTTCAACTGCGTATGCTGCATATTCATAGTTATCCAGATATGAATATTAATTATAAAC
>DWEJ01001745.1:0-12464 GCA_018245835.1 Mysoria sejanus stolli | reverse complement strand
AATGAAGCTTAACAGTTAAATTTTCATTAGAACATTAACACAAAAAATATATAATGCAATGAAAACAAACAAAAACAGATTCTTCTATGAAATTTTCTATCAAAAACTAAATATTCGCATTCGCATTCGCGAATGTCGGTAGTAGACATTCGCATTCGCGAATTTTCAAAAAGTGACATTCGTTACATCTCTAGCCTATACTATAACATTTCAAATATTGTATTTGAAAAAAATTATTGTATCTTGTTTTAAAAAATACACTTATATTTTTTTTTTCTGTATGATCACTGAGCAACAATACATTATTATTAACTTGATATTTAAAGAATGTGTGAACGAAAATATTTCACGTTTTATTTGAATTCTATTAAAGGTATTTTTAATAAAAATCACGTATAAATTGTAGTTTTCTGCATTACTTCTTTATATAATCTTAGATGTGTTTTTTTATTTACACTACAAAATATTGGAACAAATATTTCAATAATAACAAACTTCACTTTAACATAATGTATGTTTCTTTCGTGCGCGCATTATTCTTAAAAAAGTCTACGAAGGTTACCCTTCACCTAATAATATATAGATAATGGCATGGCGTGGCGTGACAATATAATAAAGATATCTTTTAACACATTCGTATCTTCACGTCAGGTCCCCACGGGGTAGGCAAGCAAGACCGAGTGCCATATATCTCTATCATTACAAATCTGTTGGAATTTATTTTCTCATAATTACTGTGTTATCATTACGACGCTTTTATATATTATTCGAGTACACATCGCTAATCTCTTTGCGCTCATCATCGCAGCGCTTGTTAAAGAACAAGAGTAACCTTGATGCTTAATGAAACTTGACACACGCGATTCTAGCTGTTTTCAGCTACAGACGGAAATGTCTGTAGCTGTTGCTATGCACCATTCTCGTAAAATTTAGATTATTAATTGTTAACCGAAGTATACAACTACGTATTTATTTATACACTTTAAACAAAACCATTAACCCACTATCACTAAATATCGTTTGTTAACAATAATAATGGGTAAATAAATAAACATTGTCCTAGTAAATAAAACCATTTAATAATGATAAACCTAAAAATAAACATTAAAATGATAAAATATAGACGTATGTATTCAAATTATTCGTTGCTGTAATGGTGCTGAAAAACATTAGCGAATCTGCGAATCTTGGACATCATAAAATTAGGCAGCAATATGGGCTGGGCGTATTGCCATACACCGGACACAAATCCATACTCTGAACTAGTTTAAATTAGCAAAAACTTATATTACACTACCCGGGGATCGAACAAAGATCTTTTAGCTC
Source organism: Mysoria sejanus stolli (assembly GCA_018245835.1). Taxonomy (NCBI): domain Eukaryota; kingdom Metazoa; phylum Arthropoda; class Insecta; order Lepidoptera; family Hesperiidae; genus Mysarbia; species Mysarbia sejanus. The sequence goes on along the minus strand of DWEJ01001745.1, from coordinate 11,138 downwards.
ATTAGTCGAGCTTTCAAGTACTCCACCAACATCACACAAATAGAACAAAATGTAAATTAAATAAACAATACTTATTAATCATTCATCAAGTGTAATAATAATATGCAATAACTTGAATATTTGAATACATAATGTATTTAATACACTGGTATCGTGGCTAGCCCAATCTACATTATGTCAGAGTGGGTAGATATTTCATCAACCTGAGTGTTCCACGTGTATTGAATTGATGAAAGTAACGACCTAATTCCTTAAACAAATTCATTACACTAAGTGAGCTTCGTAATACAATTATCTAATTGTTACTCATTGCAGCAGATAAATGTATATAGTAATAAGGGTTGGGGGATGGAAATAAAACGTATTACAATCGTTACGTAAACGTAACATCACGCCTGTAATGTAGGTAGGTCGAGGAGTTCAATACACTTACGCGTTTTACCAGTTACGTTTAGATCCCACTGTGGAATAGGTGAACCTATTGCTGTACGACGACATTAATAAGAACGTTAATGTAACCAGTGTAACGTAACAAAAACGTGGTGCTACCATTATAGAAGCATACAGCAGTGCGTCATATTTACTAACGCTGTAAACGAGACGCGTTTGGATTATTGACTCCCACTCAGCGGAGTCGGAGAATAAGTCAGCCCGGTAGCGACCGCGCCGACTTATTCTTGCGAGCTGACAAAGAGATCTAACAATCCTCACTAACAACGAGTCAAGACATGGAGGCAGACGTCCAAGAGCTGCACAACATGGGCTGCTTTCTACTTTTTAAGATAGAGACATTCATTATGAATAACTTTCTATCGCAACGTGACCGAGAGTTACCCTGAGTCATTATCATTACCCTATTTCCACGCTGGACATGCGTACATGGGCAGGACATGTAGCTGTGTCTAGGCAGACCACATCATACTATGATCGGCCAAGGCCGGGCTTAGTCGCCTCTGACGACATCCTGGTTTGTTCTTACTCCGCTCTGACACGAAATTAGAACGTAGTTTCCAGCCGGCTTCAACTTTATGGTGATTGTATTCCCGCTATAAATATCTATACCAAATTAGCTATACCTTGGGCGTGCATTCGTATTCTTTGGCGGTTCTAATGTCGACAATAGTGGCACGGAGTTGCAGTTATTTCATCACGGATCCAGACGGGTGGATCATGACCTCCAAAGGTAAAGGAGTCCACTCATCAAGTAAATGGTGCGGTACTCGCGTATCCGTTGAGGTTTATCCGGAGGGAGATCGTTGTGTTTTATGAAGCTGGTATCACAAACAGAAGCACCATATAGAATCACGGGCCTAACTCGGTGGCTAAGTTAAAACACTAAAGTAATCGTTCTTGTATCTAGATAAAGATCAAACATTCACAAAACCAAACAGCATACATCGTTGTCATTAACCATTACAGCTATTCTAGGCAGTACAAAAATATAAGAGTGCAAACTTTTCTTTCAAAAGACTATATCAGTTCAGAGCTTTAAGTGCTCTGCGAATATTCTATACCAAGTAATTCTTCATATTTCCATCGCTACATAGATCAGATGTTGCATGCGTATGGTATATATGAAGACCGTAATTCTTCTACTGATAGTAGCTCTAAATAGCCCAAAGATTAAGAATCCGGATCTTACTCGCAAATTTTTTGGTTTATATGAAAAACAAAATTAATGAAAAAATATTTTTTCTTAATTGTAACTTTTGTGTAATTGATATTCAATTTTGAAAGTAAAAGGTGAGCATATGCTTTGAACACAGAACCATTCAAGCAGAAATATTATATATTTGTAAATTACTGCGCCATTTGTTTTATTAAAATATTATTTAATAACAAAATCTTAAATTCCAAGTAGCATCTTTAGACATCCGTTACAAAAAAGTGTTTAACTATTAACTGCGTCAATAACGTATTAAACGTGAACTGTCTGAATAAAAGTTGGATAAACATACCTTTTCTTATCAATAAACTGGTCACCCTTCGCAGGGCCTCTCGGGGCGACTTCTGGAAGAACTTGGGCGTCAAGTTGGGCGGCAGTGTGAGCGGCTTGCGCGCGCCGGGCGCGTCCCACGGCGCGGGCTCCGCCGCCAGCTTCGACGACGCCGTGATCCGGTCCAGGTGCTCCGTGGACGCCGGCCTGTTCGTTGCAGTCTTTTGTAAGTGGCTAGTATTTTACGCATTTGGACACACTTTACACACACACAGAACTAACAAAGCGAAACGGTATTTATTAAGTATATAATGTACGAAATGATTTTTTACTTATGAGCATATAACATGAAGGGCATTCAAGCAAATATAATAATAACGTAACATCTCGCCTGTCATCAACGAAGAGGTAGGCAGAGTATAATATACACCCACGTACCACCAGTTACGTTTACGTCCCACTAATGAGCCTATTTCAATACACCGGGCACAAATACGGACTCCGAGCCACTACTAGAAAATCTTAATTAGAAAATAACACTATAATAACAACTGGCAATAGGCTTAACATCTATTTCATAGGGCGACGTAAACGTAACTGGTGAAACGTGGGCGTGTTCTACATTCCTCTGCCTACCTCTTCGGGAGTTCATCATAGCTGTCATATAGTCAGGACCACAGTTGGGTGGGGATTACGAGAACGCATGAGAAGATAAATAAATAAATAAGATAAATTGGCCATGAACAGTAGAAACAGAGGTATGTACAAAGAAACGAGGCTGGACGCTTTGTTACGTCTTGATGTTGACTTAGTTGTTGGCTCGGACAATTTTGATTACTGGCTGATGAGTTTTGATCTGTTTCGTTGAACTTCATCCGAAGTTCGAAGAACGACATACACTTATAAACTGACTAAATAAAACATAGTTTTGCCGCCAAAAAATTGAAGTACTAAATTCAAATTATTACCAATTAATAGATGTAGTTAGGGACGGAAGTGAATGTGAGTATATGTGAGTAGCGTGGGTGTGGGGCTGGTGTGGGGCTGGTGGGGCGCATACCTGTGGCGCTGGCGCGGGTACCAGCCGCGCGGCGGGCCGCCCAGCCGCAGCAGGTCGGCGCCCGTGCACACGCCCGCGCCCAGCACCGAGCCGCGCCCGTAGCCGCCCAGCGTGGCGCTGCCGCCTGCGCACACGGCGCCCTCGCCTTAGCGACATGGTGTCGAGAGCTCTCGGGTCAAACGCTATCCGACTTTTCTTACTTAGATTTTTTGTAGACGTTCGAAGTCTGGGTACGAGCCCGGTGTTTATCAACTTTTCCATAGTGAGACATAAACTGGTGAAACGTAGGAGTGCGGTATACACGTCTATCTATCTCTTCGAGGATTAAAAGCGTAATGTTACCATTACGTTCATTCAATCAATATAAGAAGCGTTTTCATTGCGATTTCCTTGAAATAAAATATTTCGGAATAGAGTTATTAACAACAACAGCACGATTGTATTTCCCCGAAAAAGTAGGCGGTGGATTATAGTACATTCCCGCGATTTATAAATTATGTTATATGTCCTACCAAAGAATATGGGGTGAGTCTATTGTTGTACACCGGGCACCAATCCAGTTTCCATGCTACTATTGAGTATTTTAATTTAGAAATACCAAAAATCACTTTGTCTGACCCGGGGATCAACTCATAGTCTCTCGATCAACAGTTACAGTAGCAACTCTAGCTAACAATCAGAAGTTGCTATCAAAAGACAGTCCCCTGTTTCTTCCTTATATATATGATTGTAATCCAAATAGCCAGGACATGGAACACTTTGCCGGAGTCTGTGCTTTGGCACACTGGGGACTTTTCGAAGAAAACGTGAATAGCGATTGACCCTGCAGGTTACGCCTTTAATTTTCGGCCATTACTCTGCTATATGTATGAAATATATAATTTTTGAATTATTTATAAACTAGCTGTGCCTGCGGCTTCGCCCGCGTGCACTGTATATCGCTGTGTATCGCTCTACTATATGTATGAAGTGTACAATTTTAGAATTATTTATAAAAACACTTTGGTTAAATATTTTCAACATCGATATTTTTCAAATGGATTTATTGATATACAAAATGGTGAAATCATCGCATTTTCTTCAGGGCAAGATATAATATCCTCTACATAAAATCGATCAGATACATAATTTAGGTAAGATAAATAATTTGAGTTATTACTTCCTTTCATAAATTGTCCTTTTATACCTGTACTTATTACCTGTGCAAATTAATTTTTATGTTTCACATCTACCCGCTATGGCACATTTTTTGTTTTTGGAGTATAGATCTTACGAACTGTCAGAAGTTATGAAAGGACAAAATACATCACGCACACACGGACGCACACGCGGATGCACGCACACGTACGCACATGGAGACAATTATGTGCAGATATTAGTATAAAATAATGTAGAACTTAGAAATAGAAAAAATGGGTGATCTGGTGAAAACTCAATTTATTTTGGGGCGAAAGCAATATTTTTCTAATTTTTGAAAAATTTACGATTTTCTCTTTGACAGATTTCAGCGGAAATTCAAAAGTAATGAATAAAAGCAGATTGTACGTGTACCGACCGATGGCTTGCATGGAGCCGGGCGCGGCGCGCGGCGGCACGGCGCGCGGTGGCGTGCGCGGCACGTCGCAGCCGCGCGCGAACACTGGCGTCTCGGGCAGGCTGGCCGACGTCTGCAGCGCGCGCGTCTCGCGGCCCTCGCGCGCCTCGCGCGCCGCGCGCTGCAGCGTGCGCCGCCGCGCGCCGCCCGTGCCCGCGTCTGCGAGCCAGCGAGCCGTTAGCGTCCGTGGCTCGTGCGCACATTGAGGTATTGGGCAACACTCGCTAAGGAGATGCTGGTGTTCAGTAATGTAGACTGAAGCAGATTGAGGATGATGATGCCGATGACGTTAATTATGACGATGATGGCAATGATCATTATGACAATAGTGGTGGTGATGATGGCTATGATAATGTTAATGGTAACAATGATAGAAGTCAATGACCTATACGTTTCTTGCATACGATTTAAAGGGCAGTTCGATTCCTACCCAGAATAAATGTTTGTGTGATAAGCATAAATATTTGTTGTGAGTGTGTAAGTGTAAAAATATATTGAAATGTATATGTGTAATGTATCATCTGTGTGGTCAACATAACATAGGCTCTCCTGATGCTTACTTTACGATCATGTATAATAATTATTTCATTGGCTGTGTCATTCCTTCATCATTCACTGGCTATGACTCACCTGTGGGCAGAGTCCTTCGGTCGGTGGAGCCGCTCTTGAAAGTGTTGCTTCTTCTGTTCTTATTGTAGCTGGTCTCCATGGAGCGCGTCTTGAGGCTGTTGGTGGTGTCGCGGTGCGGCGGCACGGGCGGCACGGGCTCCGACGGCCTGCAATATTACAAGCGTTGGAGTCGCGTTTCCGATATCACGTACTGCTGATGAATTTCATAGGAAACACTGACAATAACGCAACATCACTCCATAATCCCCAAAGAGGTTTAATCCCCAGGTACATTTAAGTCCTATCTTGAAATAGGCGGTGAGACGATTATCACACGGTGAGTACTAATCCGGACTGAACCACCACTAGGAATTTCAAGTTAGAAAAATCCAATTATACCCGACCCAGGGATCGAACCTGGTACCTTCATACTTAGCAATCTCCCGTGGCACGAGGAACTACGCAGTCTTACGAAAAAAAATGAATCTGTATATGTTCATTATACCTTCTTCGGGATTCCATCGTAGGGGTGGGCAAAGTGTCAGCTTTTTTGTGATGACGTTTTTCCGTAGGCTGCATGATTTCTGTGTACTCATCTTCAACTTCCTGGACGGGCGACGGTGGCAGCGGAGGGAACTTGGGCGACTCGGGCGTCTGGGGCAGTGGGCCCATTTCGTGACCCAAGTTGGGCGACGGGGGCAGCTGGTTGTGTCTGTACGGATGTTCCACTATCTGCACATTCAAGGGGAAATCCCCACCACTGGACACGGCGGAGTCGGAGGAAGACGGCTGCCGCATCAGGCACACGGGCATGTCCTTGGCGCTGGTGGACTTGTGCATGCTGTTGGAGCGTCGGCCCGAGGAGCGGTCGCGGCGCTCCATCGAGCGCTGGTTCTGGATCTCGTTGTGGCTCGACGACTTCTGGATGTCGTGTCGCTTCTGTTTCTCCCTAGAGCTATAGCGAAAGCTGTTCTCTAATATTTCCTTAGATATTTCATCACAGTATTCATCCTTATGGATATTCCAGTCTTTAGGTATGTATGGGGTAAAGTGTTTTTGGTCCCGACCTTGACTTAGTATAGCGCTTATATTATTTTCGATTTTGCGGAGGGGCGAGGTGTCCTCGCTGGAGCCGGGCTCGCCGCTCTCCGTGTCCTCCTCCTCCTCGACGGTGGTGATGAGCGCCGGACGCCCCGCGCTGTTGTTTTCGCCGTCAGCCCCGAGCGCTGGCAGTGAGATCACGCGGACCATGCTGGGAGGGACAGTGGCCAGTTCGTTCACGGTCTCGTTGCAATCGATTTGAGGGGTTTCCTCAACCTTGCCTTCCTTTATCAACGACTGTATATTATCAAACGTAGACGAATACTTCTTGAAGTCCGTGAATCTATTTTGCGGGGATAACTTATTCTGGGTGACATTTTTGGGTGTGACAACATTCTTATCGCTAGGATGTTTTCTACTCTTAGGACTGTGACCAAAATAATCGGGGTTTATGTATCTATCTTGGCCGTTGTTGAGATCTAGACTCAGTCTCGACTTCGGAGAGGTCATTTCCTTGCTGAGTCTAGAGTTGGGTGTACAGAGATCTATGCTGTATCTAGAATTGGGTGTGTTCAGTTCCCGGCTTAACCTCGAATTGAGGTCTGCACTGTATCGGGACTGAGGTAAACTTAAATCGGAACTCGGTCTAGAATTATAGGAACCGACGGAACCGGAGCCGCTTATCGATATACTGGAGCCGTCCATGGACTTGTCAGTGCTTCTGTTGAGACTGTGGCTTTGAATCAGGTTGGTAGCGTTGTGTCCGCTGGTGATGCTCGCACCCTTGTTGAAGCTCGGCAGCTGCTTACGGTTCTTGCCCTTGCGTATGACGTAGGTGCCGCATGCGTAGTCCTGCGCGCGCTCGACGCCCGGTTCGGCGCGCGGCTCGACGCGCGGCTCGACGCGCGGCGGCGGCGGCCAATCCTCCTCGCCCCAGTCGTCGTCCACGCGCTGAGGTATAGAACTGGTACTGGAATGAGATTGGTCTCCCGATTTTCTTCTCCGTCTTCCTATTACCTGCAATTTATTAATTATTTGTTTATACAAGCCTCATCATATTTTTATTCGATCTTATATGAATTTACCCGACTCATAAGCCACAAAGCCTGTCAGTGTAAGAAATATTTGCTACCGCCAAATGAGCTCGGTGGAAGTATCTTCATAGAAATTTTTCACAAGAAGATTTTATCAATTATCAAAAGAACATTTTCTATCACATAAATTACATTAAATAATTTTTTTCTAAGAAAAAATATAATCTGTTTTGTCATTTACTTTCATAATTTTAGTGCTTCACTAGAACTGGTTAGGCAGTTCATTATTCAGTCCGTCCTTTGTTAACAACAATAAAGGATAAATAAATAAACATTAACACAAAATGTTAACATATGATTTTCGTTGTTGAAACATACCTTCGTGCTACCTGGTGTAAGTAGAGGATCGTCGCCATCGAGAGACACTTCCCACGCGATGGAATTGCGCTTCGATGGCGTCGTGACAGCGGGCGGCGGCGGCGGGAACGACTCCTCCAGCGAATCGTCCGAAAAGTGGTCATCGTCGTTGCTCCTGTTCGAACCTCTCCTCTTACAGCTCTCCATTATGTCCTCCGATGATCCTCTACACACTTCTCTATGTCTCTCCATAGAACCGGCGAGAGTCCGGGGAGGCAGTTTACCCTTCGGCGACAACATTTCCCCATCGGACCGGCTGTCGCGTTTCGCGCCGCCCTTTCTCTCCCCGCCCTTGTTGGATGGCGAAATGTTCTGAATGTAGGTGGGCGAGTGGGTCTGTTTATTGTACTGTATGTTCGGTCCGGGGTAAATGGTGACCGGATGTTCGTTGTAGGGCTTGTCGCTGAACTCGCTTGAGAAGCCCATGAAGGGGAACACCGGCGGCGACTCGACGCTCGGCGACCTGGCGAGCGCGGCGGGCGCGGGGCGCGGCGGCAGCCACGCGCCGGCCAGCTCGGGCGGCCGCGCGCCGTGCTGCAGCGACGCGAACTTGTACGGAGGCACCGGCGGCGGCTGCAGCTGGAAGCCGTTGGGCTCGTTGTCCTTCTCCCATCCGAACGGGCGCTGATGTCGCGTTTTCGGCTGAAAAATTAAATTAAGGACCGTCAGTTTGCCAAAATTCATAGACAATTTGATCATTATTTTATATAATCTTCATAAGGGAGTAGCAGATCAATATGGAACAAACATTGAACGATAGGACGGATAATGAGCGCTTGAGGACTAGCTTCTATACACTGTTTGGGATACTTACGAAGGTGGTTTGCGTAGCAGTTGTGATGCCGTTTACACTGATTATTGAGTCCAATCGTTCCTCGGCCTCTCGATAGTCGACAGCCGGCATACGTTTTGCTGAGTTCGCTGGCGATACTCTGAAAATCGATACATTACATTTAAGAATATTAATTGTATTTCTGATGTTCTATTATATTTTTATACTTTGTGAATTTTATGATTTTTCCTTAATACTTAAATTATATATAATGAACATTTCGACAAAAACAAAATTACGAAAAGCTAAATTGTCTAAAATGTACCTGTGAGGCATGGTTCCTAAAACACTTAGCATTACCCTATCAATATAAATATTTTTTATGACAATGGCATCTATACTGTGTGCAGATAGATATGTCTGTTGAAATATGGATTGGTGGTAATAACTTGAGGTTTATTTTTATTGATTACGGTAGTTTTATTGTTATTAATTACTTAGGTAACAATGTGGAGATGATTCGCTGCGCCTCTTCGGGAGGCGGCGGCGAGTGCGGCGACGGCGGGTCCGGCGGCGAAGCCTCCTCGCCCTCCTCCGTCGGTCGGAATCCCAGCGCGAACTTCGCTCTGCAATCACGTATTATACCCCTCAAAATACACTATTTCACTTGTGTTTTGAATTCGATTAAAAATGAATTCAAACGAACAGCTTGTGGCCTGTTCACAAAAACAAAAAAAACGTTACAAATTTACTAGCTGATACAGCAAACGTTCTGTATTAAAAATTATTTCAGGTGCATATTTTAGTTTTGTAATACAAATATAAATAAAAATTTGGTGACAAAGGTATTTAAAAAATACATAAAAACTTTCGTTACAGTATTGAAATATCTCTCTGCCTACCTGTTCTGGGATTACAGGCGTGAAGTTACGTTTTACGTTTTACGTTTTACTATTTATACAACGGTCAGCCACGATGACAACGAAACAAACGAAACAAAGCCACAAAACAAAATTGTCTTTTATATTTAATGTGCGTGGGTAGATTTAGTGACAGGTGTATTCAAGAATTCCACCTACTCACTGACCACAGTAAACAAGACGAGATCAGTGCCTTTACGATAAAAATGATTTATGATAAAAATTATACAATGTTGTCGTGTCGTAAAATATGATGTTGACCGCTCTGTTAGTGCAGTAGTTACTGGTCCTGACTGCTGAGGCGGGAGTCGTGTGTTCAATTGCCATTCAAGACGAATATTTGGGTAATTAGCACAAGTATATTTTCTGTGTCTGGGTAAGACACCGGTCATAATGATAATACGATAAATGTACAAATTTATATACAAGTAAATATTTTGAAACATATTTAATAAATGTATTTACTATTAGAGATAGGTTTTGAAATATGCTCGTCTACATTGCTGGAAAATATTTGGATCAAATTTGATCCTGGCACAGAAATGCCGGATAAATCCGAGCGGTTGAGGCCCCGCAAATATCTGATTTTGCGGGCTAATACCGAATGTCTTGGAATATCCCGAATGGAGAATTTATTAAAATCTATGTGAAGATTATTTCGGACAGATACAGATAAGGATTACAAATACAGATTTTTATACTACAGAATATTAAATCACAGTACATTTGAGGACATACTCGATTAAGCGCATATTGTATAGTGGACGTGTTTTACGCTTAAGACAGTATTGGATATTGAATACGGCATGCGGCTTTGGGGCTAATTCTTATTGAAATGCCTCACCAATAAACGTATTATCACGCCTGCAATACCCGAAAACGTCGGCAAAGGAGTGTACAAAGTTACATTTATATTATTCGTCCCACTATTTAATAGGAGGTGGCAAATGGCCACCGGACACAAGTCCGAACTAGCAGTAGTGGTGTAGTTGGTAGACCGGCTGTCAACTACACCACTACACAAGTACCAACTACACCAAGTCGTAAATGTGGATAATCCGTCCTTATTTTTGGTTACACACATCTGACTGACCTTCTGCCGTTCATGCTCATGTATCCATCGTCCTCAGAGGTGTGTCCGGCGAGCGGCGAGTCGTCGTCGGTGGCCGGGGTGGCGGGGGTGGCGGGCGTGGCCGGGGTGGCGGGCGCTGGCGCGCGCGCCTCCAGCGACCGCGGCTCCCCTTCGTCGTACTCGCTCAGCACCTGGTCCAGCAGCTCCAGCGAACGCTGCACGTCGTCGCACCCGCTGCAATCGAAAAAGAATAGTTTGTGAAGTGATATTTTCACATGTAAATAATTATATACATTGAAACAGATACATTATTCATTAATTTATCATGAATTTTCGCATTTTTTTTTTCAAATTTTTATGCAAATACTTTGTACCTAATAAAATTTAAGAAGAATTATGTATATTCTGTACGTATAAGTACTTCAAATGCTTATACATATGAATGTATGTATATACATACCACCTGTTATGACTTTAAAAGGGAATTTAAATTGGCCACTTAAATCAGAATTCCTATGGCAGGGCTGCTAAGAAAAATTTAATTATAACCTTAGGAAACACCACGGTATAAAACCCATGAATATGTTATCCTTATCTAAGTTCTATTAATATTATTATCATATCATCATGCTCCGTCTCTTACGGGATAAGCAGAGAGCAATTTAACAAGAACTTATTTAAAT
>DWEJ01001744.1:0-12468 GCA_018245835.1 Mysoria sejanus stolli | reverse complement strand
TACGGTTACGGATATATTTTTAAATCGGATATCCGATAGTTTCGATTACGGTTACGGAGCTCCTTAACATCCCTGATATGAACTGCGAAATATATACTGAGCTATAACGAAAAACAATACTATAATATTGTTACATTACCTCAATAAAGTAAACGATGTTTTGTGATGAATTGTAATGTACGTTCTATTGATATATTCGAATTACAATTCTTTCATTTCAGTTGAGTCATTAAATGTAGGTATGTTTGGAAATACGACATGCGTGCCTCTACAACGAAACGATCACGATGACATCACGTTGGAGCTGGCTGCGGTTACAAATTTGATTTTGTATCGAAATAATAATATCCACTGTGTTACATGTAGACATGAAATATTTCTTAGGCTGTTGATAGATTCGTTGACACTATTGCTTCATGCGATTGTCAGTTATGAATCCGTTCGGCCCCAAGCCGGATAAATATTTCGTGGAAATATAATAAAATTGAATCGCGTCCGCATAGCCTGACCCAAAAACATCTGAGAAAACAAGAATAGAAGAGTTGTGGCGCAGAAAGACATTAAACCAGCTAGGTCAATAACGTGGTAGTTTCTTTTATCGGAAATGACTCCGAATTATTGAGAATTTTGCAGCAGGTAACACTGTCAACAGGAAATGATATTGTTACATGTATCTATATAACAAAGTGCTTTATTTTTAGCAAGTGTTTGCGCGATAACATATCAGTGACACGCAGTACAAATCATAGAATTATGCTGTATATATTATGCTGTAGAAATAATGAGAATCTTTGGATTTTCTTTAAGGCATTATAAGGGGGCGGTCATAAAGAAAATATGCTAGTAATTAAATTCAAACCACCCGTTTTATCACGGGATTTGGCTGTTCTGTAAATATAAATTGATCAATGTGGTAAAAATACGTAATCTGATACTATTTGTTTAATATATTAGAAAAATTAAATGAAAGTAAAAATTGAATCAAAATATTTTAGCCTGCACACGGAGTGACTACCTGAATCTCACTGAGTTTCGCATTCTGTGAACATTGACCGAACTGGCATACATAATGCAACAATATTATATAAAGCATGGCGGATACGAATTACTATTATTTTTAGTCTGTGCGCGGTAAACATGGGCGCCATGTACGCGTCCGCGGCCCGCCATTTTCTTTCTAATATTATCTAACTCGCGTATTTTCGCGCGGCTTATCGACAGTTCGTTCACCTCGCCGACACGTGTGCCGTCCATTTGTCATGTTTGCCGCCTTTAGTTGCGTAAGGAAGCCAACAATAACATAGCTTTCCCATGTAAGGTCCGAAGGTGGAACAATAACTTTTTTTCTAGGAAGGCACTCGATTCGATTTCGGCGTTCCCTCGCCAACGGCACATGGAAACGTCTACTCTACGTGTCCCACTGCCTTTTCGGGGTGTTTATAAATTTAATTTTTTTTATAAATTACAAGCCTCCTGACTGTGTCTATTACCGATTTGTAGCCGTGTTTCGGCGCATAATGTGCATGCATAACATTTACATTAACTGTGTACATGTATTGTAATTTAAATGCGCATTGTTGCATATTAAAACTGCGATCCCAGACATAGCTGGATTAACGCAAAATTGTAATACTCAAAAACCATAATTACTTACAGGAATTGAAAACAATACTGTAAATACATACAATAAATCAATATACAGAACTATTATTTTCATTAAATCATATTGTTTTCATATTTCTGGTACATGACAAACTTTTTTTTTAATTTTATTTTCGCCGTCTATGTGAAATGTGTACATAGTGAAACGGAAAGGCCCGAGTTAGTGATTGCGTCGTTATACGTGTAGGTAAGCACGCTGCCTGCCTCATATTACACAGATAGTACAAGTTCAACATGAAATCGGCCGATTCTATTTCTGTAAGTGCCGGATAATCGCGTCCGTTTTACGGACCGGATCCCGGGCCCGCGTATAAAGTACAGGACGGATCTGAACCTAACCTAGGTGCAGATATCTTTGCTCTATCTTTGTTCATTTTGGGTGTTGCCATCAACTTCAATTCCTACTGGATCTAACAACGATTAAACAATAGTTTTTCTCAGTTTAATTATCTAACTGAGCTGGACATTATTGAGGTTTTGTTTTAAATTTTATTCGTACAATTAATTAGTACTTGAGAACACAAACGATTTGTTAACGTGATACTGCCCCAGTGAGAAACGCAACATGAGAAACTTGTATAAGGCAATAATTGAAAAACTTGGATATGCCGTCGAATAGATAAATGCACTCGATAACGGTCGCGAAAGCGGTGGGTTGGCTCCTCCATATTTACAATTTAATGAACCGATCCATGAACATCACATAAAATCCCTTCGAGCCTGGGAATACTGGCAGAGCATAACAAAAAAGAGGACGTTTTATGCGCTGGCTGTTCTATTTTTAGCTGCGCTGGACGCATCCTACTGGTTTTACTGCTGCAGTATCAAGGTTACGCCGTCGTGTGCGCTCGTCCGTACCTCTAGAATGTCATCTGCGCTCGGCTACTTGCGGAGTGTTTGACGCGAAAAGAAAATTACTTCTTTCGCGTTTCGAGGGAAGATCGTTCTTATTGAAAGCGCGTAGCGGCGGAATTGGCGGGTTGTGTGGCGTGATGGATTCTTTTATTCCCGGATGCAAGTATGCGACGTGCGTTAGAGGCGAGGCGCGCGGGGGCCGGCGCCGAGGGAACCGGTCGGCGCATCCCGCGCGATAAATGGGTTACCCCACAAACCTCTTGCGATACAAATGCAGTTGTTTGCGCGCTAATACCGACTGAGACAAAAGCTGTTACTTGACGCGTGTCAATAGAACGGGGATTATGTTGTTTATTGCTCTGTTTTGTTATATTTGCTAATGGATGATACGTTTTATGATTGTCTTGCTCTTTTCTGATGGTAATCAGCTTAGAGTGAGGTAGGCTGGGGTGATGGTCGGTATAAGTACCGATATATATTATCAAATGTGTCTTGTTTCATTTCTGTTTTTGTAGCAGCTGTACCGTATCGTTACGAACATGATTATAATGACAATTACATAGAGGGTAACAGCGGTATCGATGTCCACGTCCCTGCATGTGTATGTATTGGTTGCATGTTATCTCTTCCGCCCAAACACTCGTTGCGAGATAGCGCTGGCTGCAAGCGGCGCGCCGTTGCCTGGAGGAAATGGGATCCAATCTTATCTGCCTAATTCTGCTTATCGCGATAACATTTTTGCAACCTACCGAGTCATTAATGTCTTGTAGCTAAATGACGTGCACGACGCAGCTACGTAACTTGGAAAATTTCCTCGTGATAGCAATCTTATTTCACATGTTTTTTGTTGTTTATTTATTATAAATTTTATATTACGTGTTTCAGCTTGTTTAATGTTTAAAAAGAATTGAGCAACCTAGGAATGGCTCTTTTTTTTATAAAATAACGTTTTTCAATCATTGCTCGGGGGTAGTTAATGTTTGGAACTAACTATACAGTAACGTAACTTCACGCCTGTAATCCCCGAAGAGGTAGGCAGAGGAATGCAGAACACTCCCACATTTACGTATACGTCCCGCTATGGAATAGGTGGTGAGCCTATTGCCATGCACCGGGCACATATCCAGATTCCGAACCACTACTATAAAATCTAAATTAGAAAAATTGTATTTAAATTATGACGATAATATAAATAGAGGTAATATTGTAAAATTGGGGTTATATTTTATCGGTATGGGTGGCATATTTATTACAAATAAAAAAATATTGAACTTCTTTAATAGATAATGTAACACTAATAATCAGAATAAATATATGATTAAACTGAATCAACGAGTAGGTATATTCAAGGTGTGGGTACTTTAAACACTTTTCAAATAAGTAGGCAATGTTTAATGTTATCATCGTGTTCAATAAATAATTTAAATGCAATCATTTCGTTTACAATACGGCCATGAAAACAACCAAATATGCGCGTTTTTATGTCTTATTATCACTCAATAATTATATTATAAATCACTCGCACAGTGCATTTGAGATAGGAATTTAATCTACACATCATAATTATTAAAAAATAAATCAGATATGGGCGGAATCGACATAAGTCAACGTGCGTAAGACATTTTATATAATATGTACCTATTTATTATATAACCATGATATGTTATACCTATTTATATTATCTTCAACGCTATTAACACAGGTAAAATCAATATTTTTTCTATGACAATAATTTAATTTGATTAACTTACATAGTTCAAATGTAATGGGTATAAAAGGCAATATGTTATCGAGTTCTTATGGCGCAAAGCCTGTATTCGCGTACCTAGCTATCCTAGTTTGATTGTTATGCATAAACAATGCATTTTTTATTCCGACTCATATCCTTCCATAGTTGTGCACAATGGCGACATCTACGTTTTCCTGTGCGACCGGAAAGCGGCGCGGGCGCAGGGTGCATGTGTTCTAAGAGTGTGGCTCGCGTCGGTGTGAGTGTGCGGCGGCGTCGGATGAGGCAGGCAATGACCAGGAAATGACGCCGCCGGTTGACCTTCACACACACACACACACTACCACACTGCACACGCACACAGCCTGCGCGCATCCCTCCACTCCCTCTCGCTCCCGGTCTGCGAGATTCGCACTGCGGCCGTCGCGTTCGTATTTTCCTCAACGCAATGTCTATTGCGATCTTACAATAAATATACATTTAGCGATCAGTGAATCATTACGTGTTATCATTGAATGAGCATGTCAGGCATTAGTGGTTCCATTTGAAAGAAAGGTTGCGTTATCAGCGACCAGATAAATAAACAAACTTCACACTTACATAATTTCTTGTACATTATAAGGAAGTATAACTTTTAATCAACATTACTTTTATCTACATTTAACATTTATTTACATTTTATTTTTACTTTTATCTATGGATCAATCTATATCATTTGCAATTAATGAAAATTTCGTCTCGAAACTTTACATGTATGCAGTGTTACTGTAAGTTTGGGCCGTTCATTTCTCAATATATATAAACAACATGTCTCGTCATTTGTCACGTTTGGTCAGTAATTGCACCCGCTGTACTATTTATTTCTACAAAATTCACACGATGTTCAACTGTTTATTTAGTTAGTCTATGTGAGTAGTCATGTACAAAGTAATAACATGCTGAGCGCACTGATAACCGCGGAGATGTATTATTGGCGGGGCCAAAACTTGAGGTGGTTGCGATAAGTTTTTATGTAATTTCTTATCAAGGTGACATTGTGTACGCTAAATTGTATGAGTTCGCGTCCGCGTCCGCGATAAGTGCACTATTAATAACATATTATGTAAGTTTATCTATGCCCGTTTTCGTGTTTGTGCAATACACGGGTTTATCTAAGTTGTTTATGGCAGCGCGGCTATGCAACTGCGCAGCGTAGGTCATGCTCGCTCATACATACCACAATTGGAGATAGTTGCTGATTTATTTATTTTCCTCTTTTTGGCTAACAAAATTATTTTAGGCAGTACATTTATTTTAATTTTTATGTTGTTATTGTGGATTTGTTTTAAAGCCAACATTTATATTTCTAATTATAAATGCTTGGGAAATAATAAATAGGATTGGTATCAAGAGAGAGTTAGTACCTATCAACGATTTGGAATGATAATGTAATCGGCCTCACGTTCCAACAAAAAACTATGTTCACGAATTTATCGTGTACATATGAGTGTTTGGTAGTTATAAGAAAATTGTCCATATCAGCGCAAGTAAGAGTATCAGAGTGTCGTAAGAGGCGACTAAACACGGAACTAGTAGATCGCAGTATAACGTAACAGATAATGCCTGTCAACGGGCAGCAGCGTAGCTGTGCTCTGCAATTCGTAACATATATGTTTCGCGTGGGGAATGTGGGCTAGAACCCCGCCTATGTCCTCAACCTCAGCCTATGTCCAGCGGTGGACTTAGGCTCATCAATATTATGAAAAAAATGAAGACTACAATTTAAGACATAATGTCAAATTAGGATTAATTTATGACATATTTTTTTTAATTTGATGACTTATGTAGTTCTTGGATGAGAAGTGTAATTCAGATTTACGTAGAATTGTTTTCTTTATTGTGCGTTGACCTTATGGCCTTATGCAAAATCAGTAATTTAGTCGTGTGCGATATATGCCACATAATACGCAACTGACGTAAACGTACGAGTATTTACCA
Source organism: Mysoria sejanus stolli (assembly GCA_018245835.1). NCBI lineage: Eukaryota > Metazoa > Arthropoda > Insecta > Lepidoptera > Hesperiidae > Mysarbia > Mysarbia sejanus. Next base: position 6,245 of record DWEJ01001744.1, on the reverse strand, counting down.
TTTTAACGTATTTAATTATTAAATTGTTAGGTTACGTAGGTAGTGTAGGCAATAATAAGAAGCGTAACACTGGATCGCAATTACGAGCTCTCCATTTCGAATTCGCAATAACAATTGTGCATAGGACAAGGTATTGTAATTCGTCAAACGCGTCGAATCGGAGATTTATGCGTGGGGAACCGTCGCTCCGTTAAGTAAGGTCAGCGCAGCGTTGCAACTTGCGTAACAGATAACAGAGGGCGGCACTCGTATTGGGGTCACGTGGCTGACACGATATTCCTGGACGTCGGACGGATTCTTTACGCAGCGAGTTACACGCGCCTTTCCCGCCTTGTTAACGAATTGATCACGTTTTCAGTTTCACTGACGCGACGTCATGTGCGACACATTTTTTCAACGACATTATTAATATATTGTGTTTTTAGTGTCGTTTGAATGCAATCATCAATATAATAATTGAAAAACTGCTATTAAGTTTTGCATGCGAATGTCAAATATTGAATAGTTGAGCAGCCATTGGTGCTTAAAGTTCGCGCGGTCGGTTATCGGTCGCGGTCCACTTTCCTTGCGTAACCGCTGTAATTGTTCTGGGTGACGTCACTGTCGCTGGTCGCATTGGTAACCTTTAGGATTACAGCACAGCGTGGTTACAACAGGTTATAGATGAAACGTATACGTAACGTATACGTAAACACGACATGACACGGCCTTTCGATGTATTGTCCCCGTTTCGTTTAACAGACCCGAAACTGAAATATACTCTACCTGAAAGCGAAATGCTTGCCAGTGTCAATTATATAAACAGTAACTACTACGCCAACACATACTTACTATTTATTATTGTTATTATTATCAGCCTTTTCTTGGTTTCATAGCTGATCGAGTTTTATCAATCACCGCTCGGAATAACTTTATATATAAAATTTTCGTGTTAATGAAAGTGGTCGAACTGCTCCGAAACGCATTGCCGATTTTTTTGAAATGTTTTGTGTATGTTTGATAGGTCTGAGAATAGGTCGTAAGCTTAACTGATAAGAATGGCGATATTCAGAAAAAAAACAGTTTTTGTATCCTATAATTGCATTTTTCCTATAATTGGAAATTTATCCTATAATTGCAGTTTTAGTATAATTGTATGAACACACATACTATAGATTCGTTATTTTTATTTAATAACCAAAATGTTCACTAGAAATAATTTCCATGACAGAACAACGTTTGCCATATCTGCAAATAGAATATAATGGCGTAAAAGTGTGCTGGCCTAATGTGAGTCAGTAAAAGTTACAAAGTTTAGGTGAATACTGAATTGTAACAGTTTCATCGATGTATTCCTTAAGAAAATTTTTATATAGGTCTAACAATGTACATTATATTAAAAAGTTAGGGATCAAACTGCAGATCCCGAATTGGGAAGCTGTTAACTAAGCCACATTTTTCACGCCATACTCCGTACATGTTAAACATAATCGTATTATTAACTTTAAACCTTCCAGGTGTTGTTATAGCTCGAAGCTGTTACCTATATGTATATACATATGCACATTTTATTGTTTAACCAAGTGTTAATGACGTTGTTGTTATTCAAGAATGAAATGTCCTCCACAATATCAAGACACAAGACAAGACCAGAGCTCAATTACATTTTAGGAAAATTGTACAAATACTATGCCAAGAGGAGTCGGGGTGTCAGATAAGGTTCTAAGAATTATAACAATTCATATGAACATTTCATTTGAACTTTGTTATTAAATATTATAATTTAATTTCATTCATGCCCGAATATAGTTTTAGAACATGTAATATTATTCAGTGTGTTAGGAAAACATGACGTTCGTTATAATGCTGCACGTGACTCGGTGGCAAATATTTAATATAGAAAATATAAGTCCCTTTTTGTATAGATAAGAAAAAGAAGGATATAGAGAAAGAAAATAGAACGAACAAAAGAAAGAAGAAAAAATGGGGTACATCATATTTTTTATAAAACTACACGTATGTACACAGACGTTACGTTGGCTGTTGACGTTCATGTTCTCATCACGAAATTGTATTCAGAGCAATCTTTTGTTAACCAACAGCATAGATATTTACGTACCAATGCAGCAAATGCTTCCGCGGGATCACTGGCTTCTTGTTTAGCGAAAATGAGTTTACGGAATTAATCGTAGAAACCTAAGTAGGACCACACTGTATTTTGATAAAACTTTGCTGTTAAGTTTAAGCAGTAAAAGCAGTGGTGGTAATCCCGCAGTAGAAAGTGCAATCTGTAGAGTTTGAGTTCTATGTGGAAAGTAGTTTTAGTGTAAGTTTTGCCTACAATTATCGTTGATACCATTTTGAGAAATACAAGAGCCTTTGCCGAGACCTCGCTGCAATTCGCGGGAGTTCATGAGGAAGGACCCCGTATAGGTCCGACATTAGTCGGGCAGACATGGGTAACACTCACGAAACATTTAACAATAAAATACAAAAATTCATTAAAACCGTTGAGCATCGCTCATTATCTAAATAGGAAGCTGTCAGTTCAGTTACATTGTTCACATTTTGATGTACACGCCGGCAGTGCGATCTCGCTTATGAATTTAACTCTTTAACATTGGGTATAATATGTAATACAAGCACAATTTACTTATAATAGTACATTACATATGATTTGATGTTTATTTAAAAAAAATACAAAAGTTACAGGCGTGAAGTTAAAAAAAAATACAAAAGTTTCCGTGAAGCGCTTGTATCTTATGCAACACCAAGTACCTAAAGATGGCCGAGCACATCCGATAGTGCGGTAGCAACGGCCGCGTGTACCAATAACACAGATAACTTTCATTTAGACGGGAACATAGGTGTCCACAGTGGCGCGATAGCCCGCGATACCAGGGTTATCTGCGCCTAAAACGTTCAACATATGCAAATAGCGGCCGGATGCATTTATCGACGAGTCGGTCTGTGCGTTCGTACTGTATGGTTAGGTCGATCGCGTTGAGTAAGGTCAGGTTCAATTCGGTTCAGGACCCCACAAAATGGGGGGGGGGGGGTACGTACAACTTAGACCGTACGAATGCTCTAAGCACAAAATGACCAATATTTGTGTCATGGTTACATTTGGTTGGGACATCCAAAGTTAACTTTGAGTTGGATTATCCCTTATAATTCATTTGGTTTTACATAAATATTTATGAAATAAGCTTCTGTTTTAATAGTCAATCAGTTCCATCCGCCCAAGTGCCTTCCACTGGTACCTAAGTCGATAAAGTCGCGGTGTCCTGTCACTAAATTTTATTAAATTGGTAACGTGTTAAAGATTGTGTCGGAGGCGAAACCAGTTTTAAATTGCTAGGTACTCGCATCGAGGAATGCGAATAACCGCGCTTGTAGTTAACATTTTTCTGTGGGAAAGAAAAGTGTTGTTGCATAAGTAAATAATATTCTGTTCTCTAATATTTTACTAGTGGTTAATAGTGTAACAATTCGCAGAATTACAATTTTGAAATGTTCTACTCACTTAGCTTATAAAACTATTATTTTAACATAAAGTAAAGAAATGTGTTTTTTATTGTACTTAATTAGTAACCCCATTAAACACTCTCTTTGTCCTTGTCTATGGTCGTACTTTGACAAGTTTCAACTTTCCCGCGCAAACGCGAGCAACAGAGTCGCGGTGCAAAAGTAATCGTATTTGTCGTTTCGGTATTATCGAAAACTACTTTTATTGTCGATTCGACCTCAACCTGTATATTGGGACGAAGCGAAGGTGATTCGATGCCGAGTTCGTACACCCCGCTTACGTAAACACATGTAACTGAGAAATGTGGTCGTATGGCTTGCTAGAGTTTAAATACCAATAATAACAGTACGGTTGGAGGTATATTATTATTTATTGAAAGGAAAACCAATATCGTTCATGGCAATTAATCCGTAAGTAAATATTTTCCATCAGGTAGATAATCATATATTATTGCATGTAAATTTTTAAGGAAATTTTGACAGCGATACGATTTAAAACGAGCTTCTTAAGTTTTAAAGATTCTGATTAAATGTAAAGCTTTGCCGTAATCCTATATTGCAAGAATCCATTTACTAGTACCATTTCTCTTATCAACCAATATCAAGTAATTGGCTGAAAACTTGGATACTACAAGACTACAGCACAACATAGTAAAGTAATGCATCCCGGTCGTAACGTGAAACGGAACGTCAGGGGGAGGGGTGGCTACAGAGCGGGTGTGGGGCGCGGGCTCAGGGACGGGGGAGTGCAACTGTTTGCGCGCGGCGCGGTGGTCAATGACACGGCGACATTGCATCAACGCGCGAAGGTCACACCGCTCCCCTCCCACAACTACCCCGCACCCCCTAACGCGCTTCGCGAATTCCTGCACTTCCCTGTAGGACGCCATCTTGCATCAATCACTCAGGCTTTGTGTAGATTGTTGACTCGTCAATCTATATTCTATAGTCTATGTTGAATCTATGTGCGCTACTAACATTACATAAGTTTTTTATAATTGCACTACAAGATTTTAGATAATTGCACTTAATATAGAATTATAATTAAATTTGTCTCTAATGTAATAATTTAATAAAATAAGGTCTTGAATCCTTAAATACGTTTTGAATATTTAATTGTTTATTATACATACTGTAATTCCTATAATATCGGTATTACTTTGGCATGTTCATAATTAAAATTTAATGGACATAATGTAGTTTTATAAATGCTTAACAAAAAAATGCACGTGTAATGTAATAAGGAAGGTTTTAATAATAAAAGTTTAAATTTCAGATTTTTAAGATCAGTGGTATTGGTACCAGGTGGGTATTTTGGTACATGGCTACCGCGATGCGGATCGCGTGACGAGACTGAATTTTCGCCTTCCGTTCATCTCTAACACCAATTTCCGGCTGCAAACTGACTTGGCCTGGATACATGGCATTACATCGAACACGTTTTATTATCTATGCTACATGAAGAAGGAAACACAATTAAAATTAAATAAAATTACGAAAACAAAGCAATAAATGGAGGAAAAGAATATAACATAAATAAACTAAAGTTACATGTAATGTAGCAATTGATACACTTTGACTTAAAGTGATCAACCAATTGACTTTGAGCTGACCTTCTTCTATATTAAATAATATATTCATAGATAACTAAGTTCTATATATTTTATAACAGCAGTATTGCTTTCTACATAGATAAAGGTGAGTAGATAATTTAGACTCTTTAGAATTAATTTTATGCTTTGACACAAAACAGAAATGTTACAACGCTGGCAACGCTTAATTCACAGTTAAGGCTGGGAACAGATTACCGACGTGTTTTCATTACGTACTGACGGTTGAACTGCTCCGCATAACATCGGTTAGTGATCAGCGATAGAGGGTCGGTTGAGGGTCGCCACTACGGTCAAGGTCTGCCTGATTTCCACAACACGTTGCCAAACTCGACCCTGACTCCGCAATCAGGCCGGAACGTTTTTTTTTCGCCTACTTATCGATCGAAATTGTCTACTTCTATCGGTATTGTGTTGTCGACGTCACCCGCTATGTAATCGGAACTTGTTTATTGTTAGATATTTTTACTTATTACCCGCACTTTTTCTGTGGTCTCTTTAGTTTTATATATTTAAATATTTTTTCGGTGCCCCTCAATTTGTTATCTCAATTACATATTTGTTACTTACATCGTCTGGGTTTTTTTTAATGTCCTGCGGTATTTAATTGCAACACGCATAGTTTTTTGTGTCGTGATTGACTTTCAAAGGGAAATGTTAGTAATTGCACTTTGCTGTACAAAACACCACATGGGTTATTTTTTCTTCGTGCAAGGCTGAAGGTCTCTCGGAGTTGATATGCTCCGCTGAGTTTGATGATACAAACTAGCTATATAACCCTAGTGCAAATCAAGTGCTGTTGCTGATAACGTAAGTTTCGACTTTATACCATAGGTATAAAGTTCATAATTATCTAGTGAAATGTTACGAGATACTTGGTGTTAAATAATTCTGCAATTGTTCACCTTATTATATGAAGGAACTGTTTATGTAGCGAGCACTGATATTGGCCCCTCGTGATTAATTTGAATAAATTGTTTTCCAATTTTGGTGTCGACTCTCAATATTAATATCGTGGCCCCCTTATCGTAATGTGCTATTGATTTTATCCACGAAGACATGAACGATAATATAATTACGGCCACTATGATGCTCGCTTATTGAGGAAAACGCAATTCTGTTTAAGAG
>DWEJ01001743.1:0-12469 GCA_018245835.1 Mysoria sejanus stolli | reverse complement strand
TATTTAACTTAATATTCAAATCGTATAAGAGAATAAGTAAGGTTTTGAATATAAATTACGCTCTTTTGTAAACCTCGGTTTTTGACATGTCGTTTTGTACGTAGGGACCATCGATTTGTACTTTTGTATAGAGATTTCGTATTATCGTATTATTAATCAGAATTTAATCTTTATATCACATTAGACAGAAAGTGGACGTAAATTTTTAGTCAAAATTTATGAAAATTCAAAAGAAGTAGCTAATTCGGCAGTTGGTTTGAAGGAGAGATTATTTTGCATCTACCTTGTAGAGCCTTAATTAAAAATGAGGTAAATTATCTTTGCTTCCACGTGATTTGATTATAACTGAGATATTAGATACTTACTAATGTGCTCATTAGAGCGGTAAATAGGGTACGCCCTTTGATGTGTCCTTCGAGTCGAATTAATTTAGTTCTTTTTTTATTTATTCATTAATAATTTTTATCATAAGACCAAAATTTATCAACTTAATTTTCTAATACTAAAAGAATAAATTCAAGTTTGGATTTTAACTACCGCATTTAACTTTATAATGTGGGATTGTACTGCACTTATTATAGGCGTAATATAACGTTTTTTTTGTTACACATTGTCGGCGATCGAAGAGTATGAGTACCTATATTGAAATTTTATGCTTAAATGAAATACTGTTTTTACATCTCTGAACGTATTATAATTAAAAGATATTTTATTTATTAAATACACACACGCTCACACATAAATGCATGTCTTGATTTTTTTTTACATATAATAATATTTAATTTAACTTTTCGTATTCAAAGTTTTGCGCAAAATTGCTACTGCTGCTATGAACTGTGATAAAAATATATGCGTCAACTGCTTAGAGACGTTGCAGCTGGGGTCGATGTTTACGTGTGATTAAATATGTATATACGTCGGGTCATTGTATGGTTGCAGCATGAATGAGTGCAATCTCAAGTCCAGTATTGGACAAAGGTATTCTCTGTTCCATTGTGCCACCGTCGGTCAGGCGCACTTTACATGTCGCAATGTGTCGGCAATAATAGCTTCTGCGGTTGGAACAATTGTCGATGCAATGAACTGATATTGTGTTCCTTGATCCATAAGTAAGCAGAACGGTCTGTTCGTTTCAAGGACAATATGGGGCAGTGATTGCATTGTCAGTGGTAGGCTGGTTACTGCATTGCTTACTATGATGATAATGTACATACATTCGGATTTATTGAATTAATTTGTAAAGGTTATAACAATAACGTAAACGTGACGTCGCGCGTAATCCCTGAAGAGGTAGACAGAGGAGTATAGTGCACTGTAATATTTTATATACTGTAATATTTGTATGTACTGTAATATTTGTATGTAATATTTTATAGGGTATAGTGTATATAATGTATGTTTATGCCTCACCATAGAATAGGGAGGTTCTGTCGTCATGAACTAGGCTAAGATACAGAATCGACGCCACTTTCAAAAATCTAATCTAAAAATTCTAAGTTAAGGACACCAATAGTATCCGACCCGGGAATCGGACCCAGAACCTCTGGATCGGCAGTCACACTCAGTGAATCATAACCACGACTACATTCGCGTTAGTTTTGTATAAGTGCCATTCAAAGCCTATTTCTGCATTATCATGAGTGTCGCAACTGCTGAGTTCGTAACGATGATGGATGTTCTTTTTATGTATTGTTATTTATAATACGATTTTGAATCGTCGTAGAGGTACCAAATTTTTTATTCTGTAATTACTTAAGAGGCTCGTTAGCTGGCAGAGGGCTGTTACTATGGAACACTGCTGAATGTTCAATACACGTGAACATTTGTATATGCTTGGGAATTTATATCATATTGTGTCCGATGCATGGCAATAGGCTCACCACCTATTCCATAGTGGGACGTAACGTAACCGGTGAAAGGTAGGAATGTTCTGCATTCTTCTGCCTACCTCTTCGGGGATACAGGCGTGAAGTAACGTTACGTTTATTTATATATTTTTTTTGTGTAACTTTCGGTATGGTCAAGTGTGGTTTGTATGGTTTATTTCTCATTATAGTTTTTTGTTTACAACATGGTTTCAGTATTATCTGCTCCTAATTAGTATCTCGCCATGCTCAAGTTTCGGAAACCAAGATCTGTAGTCAATATTCGTACTCGGGGTAGCACTAGGTAATTTCTATATAGGCTGATACTTTCAAAATTATTGAAGTGCCAGTTCGAATTAAAAAAGACCAGTAATGGGTGAAATATATGCGAATGTGCAAGTAATGTTTTTGCTAGCGACAATAAAGTGTAATATAGGGAAGTCACAGATTAATCTTAAGAATAAGTATATTGATAGGCATATTCAGTGACATGAAATGTCGTATCAGTTCGTCACCCGTGCAAGATATCTCTGTAACTCAATTGTTATGAGTTTGAATGTTTATAGTTTAAATTTTCACTTAATATAAATTCTATGATTGTAATAAATGACCGAAGTTAACGGTGTAGGTACCGTGTCTTTCTTGATAATAAACTTGGCTTAATTCCGCTGAGCGCAGCCGTCCGGGAAAATAAAGTAAAACGCTACATCAAATTAATAAGCAATCGTGTTATAACAGCAACACGCAAACGACCGCCATCTTGTTTCTGTCATCTAGTTATTTTATCATAAGCGTTGTAATAGTTTGTCTTCGTTACTAAACTACAACCGTTTCAACTTAGAATCGGTATCTTTCGAATTTCAACTTAGAATCGGTATCTTTGGACACATCATATATATAAAGCAGGTAATACCCTAAGAATAATGTTGTATAATACCTTTAATTCGCGAAAAGGCAAGCAAAGGAGTGGAGTGCACTCTTATGTATCACCGGTTAAGTGACGTGTATTGTTATCTTTTGTAGAATATAAATAAGTCCTGTTATTTTTGTCAACTTTTTTGATTCATTCTATTTTATTTTTAGAATGTTCTGGGCGTTTTGAACATAACACAGTAGGTATTTGATAGATTATCTTTACAATAGGCTTTAAAAATCTTCTGTCCTTCGATTTGTTTACAGAAAAAATATTTATCCCTCCGTTTAGTCCTCCGTCCTAGTCCTTCAATGGAATCCGTTAATCTTACTGTCTGCCTCCACGAGAGCTAAAAAACAAGTGACAATCCATATCGCGCAAATTCATTTCCTGTTACGAAAAACATATAACGTTTTTTTTAGTTATAAACGATAGAACGTAACGCTTAATGCACTTAATGTTATAGTGCCGTTGCTGATCACGAGTTTTCTCCCTCAGTAAACAGAGACCATTATGAAAAGCTAGTTAAGTTTGTAGGTTAATTAACAACGTTTTTCTACACTGCTGAAGCAAGGGTCATTCAAAAACTTAGATAATTATTTAAGAATAACTTTATAATATAATCTTAGTAGTGATGTCCAAACGATTTGAAGTTAGACGTCCAATGCCTGGAGCCCGAGATTAAATCCTGGCGCGGCCCTCTTTACAAAATGTGCGTTTAAATAGCGTCGTAAGACTACGGCCTCAAGGGAGGAAATCTTTTTCTTCGTCGAGTCGAGTGTTGAAAGGATTAGTCACAATGTCCAGGATGTGCCGGGCAGTATATGTTCGGGCAGTAGATGATCAGACATACATAGTTGCCGCTCGGGGAGGCTCCTTCATGTACTCCACAGGTGCCAAAATGACCTCAACGGAGGAAATGAGAACGTCATTCTGAGAGAAGACCTGTATTCTAACAGTGAAACTAAAAAAAACTTTATAATGAAATGAAATTAAAATATAGTTTTCGTAGTCTTTAAACCTAAAATAGTTTTTCATGAATTTATTCATGTCTATAAAAAAAGAACGTAACTTCACACCTGTATTCATGTAAAACACTTATAAAAAAAAAACAAACTGCAACAAACTAGCCTATAAATGCACAAACGTATAATGAGCAGCAGTATGATCAGATCACAAATTTACACAGTCAAGGTATCAAGAGATTTTATGATTTAGGTTACTGATAATAAACCGCTTCCCAGAAGCCATTATAATTTCTGAACTAAACAGTAAATAATCATACACTTAACTTCACCAAGTTATCATAAAGACCTCTTAAGGTCGGTGTTGTGTTATACATCAAAATGTCATTACTTCTGTCAAAATAATATCGCTTAGTAGGTTCTAGGTTCGTTCATGTCTTACCACATTATATTGAACAATAAAATCTGATATGAGGTTTTAAAGGGTTTGTAGCTTTTGAGTTCTTGATTCGAAAAATACTAATAGCAACAAATTTTCCTGTCGTCAATCAAAATATGTAGCAAGCACGCGTCGGAGACTGCATACATCAATTTATGTTGACCCTTTAGTACTACATCAGTGTCAGATCCTGTAGTTTTTTCGTGTCAGGACGGAGTAAGAATACGCTTCGCGACCCCGTGTCGGGGTACAGGGTGTCGTAAGTGACTAGACCCTGCGTTAGTAGATCGCGGTATGGCGCGCTCTGTCTAGGCACAGCTAAATGCGCTCTGTCTAGGCACAGCTAAATGCGCTGTCTAGGCACAGTTAAATGCGCTCTGTCCAGGCACAGCTAAATGCGCTCTGTCCAGGCACAGCTAAATGCGCTGCCCGCCTTTGGGCGCAGCGTAGGTGGAGCGAAAACTGTGCTCTGTGATCTCCAACCCGTTTGCCCGGCGTGGGGATTATGTGTATAACCCCTTAGGGGAAATCTATTTCCAGCAGTGGACTGCAACAGGTTGGTGATGATGATGATGATGAGATTTTGTGGTCAATCCGTTTGACCAGTTTTCAAAATTTTACAAATGTAGCCAACACTAACGATGTTTGACATTCAATGTGTTATATTGAATGTTAAACATCGTCAAGCATCAAGAAAATACCTGACGCTTAAGGTAATTAGCAGCAAGAATAACGGACTTGCAGTTTTTACCTTCGAAAAAAATGTCGTCAAAAGAAATCTTATATTCTAAATTAGCAGCTAAACAAAACATGAGTGTTAAAGTTTACGTTCAAAGTATTTAAAAGGAAGAAAAACCCTATTGACTGTCAGAAAATGTTGGTATTACATACATATGGATAGTGATTTGATCAGGGAATTAGAAATTAATTTTAAAATAATTTTTATATTTTAAAATAATTTAAATAATAATTAGAAAGAAATTAATTTTAAAATAATTTCTAACAAACTTACCTCTTTGTATTTAGTTTAATTAACATTGTAGCGTGCTAGTTAAAGATTCACGCGCAACTCACATAATGAATATTATATTAGTCTATTAACTCAGTGAAGTGTAATCGTATTTGTGAAACTGCGAGCATTTGCGTCAACCATTTAAGTGTCGTTTTAACAGCGTGAGTGTGTATTTAGAAGTATATAGTGTGGTGTTATAGTATAATAGAAATGTTCAGTACATGCGTAATATAATTCCCGAAGAGGTAGGCAGTTGAGGTTCTGGTTGAGTTCAAAGTCCCTGATTCAAAGTCGACGCGCTTGCAAACCGCGTCAACTTTTATTCAGTTTTGGGGAGTAATTGTAGTAATCCATTTTCTGTCGAACGTTCAATTTTTTTTATATGAGTATTTACACATGATAGTACCTACTGTTAATGATCTTTTATTACTTACAAATTAAATGGAAGGCCAATTGTTAAAATGGTACAGATAAAAACTTTTAAGTATTTATTTAAATCGCCTCAGAAATGTTGTTTCCATTTTTGAAATGTTCACGAATGTTCCGGCAAAATAAGATTGCTTTAACAAGAAATACTACTTTCCGTTAACCGATTTTCTGTCGAACTTGTGCGCGCGACAGCAAGGTCGCGGTTTGATTATGTGATAGAGAAAAAGTTGGAGTATTCTCCATTCTTATTTCTCGAAACTCGTATCTCGCTGAAGCTGATAATTCTTTGATAAATACATAACAATATTATGTTATACCGTTCGTTTTTAAAAAAGGAAAATTGAAAAGTTTTTCCTGTTCCACTTATTACAATCTTCTAGCGATCATTATTCGTAGAATAATTAAATCCTTCTATATATCGAAAGTTAGATCGGCTATAGTATTCTTAAGAATAATGATAATTATCATCATCAATTTGTCTAAGTCCACTGCTAGACATAGGCTTAGCTTTAGGATGCTATAATCGCCCATTAAGTATTGCACTTCATTCCCACGTTGGCCCTCATGGTTGGAGATCAGCCTAAATAATAATACCGTGATATAATTCATGTAAATAATTTACTGAGCTTGTGCGATATGCCAAATAAGTTTTTTGCACATTGTATTATAAGTAAGGTGTGGTGTCTTTCAGTAACATACTTGTAACAATGACTCATCAACATACAGTAGTATAAAGAAGCAGTTAGGGGGTCGAAATTTTACATATTAACGCCCTAGTTACGGGTAAATGGTCCTTACCAGAAGTAGAGCATTTATAAACTGTAATCAGTATTTTCTAAAATGTTTGTGAAGCACACCAACTGTGAGTTAATATGAAACTTTGTACAGTCTTAATATAAAGTACGTGCTTCAAGTTACCAAGCCCATTATCATTTAGAAATTAAGTTTATTGTAGTAAATTTTAAATAAATTAACTATAACTGCTTTAGTTTTAAATGTAATTAACATTGTCTATCGTTCTATTCTATGCAAGTGAGTATCTCGATAAGAATTCTTAATTACTCTCACTTTGAAAGTACATATGTGTCTAACAGGTTAATAATGTTTATTATGATATTTTTGTACTGATAAAAAATAATTTTTTTACCTTAATAAATAAGTGTTGGAGTGTTACCTGGGAGTGTTCTGCATTCTTCTGCCTACCTTTTCGGGGATTATAGGCGTGAAGATATAGAAAAAAAAATAATAAATAAATAAATAAGTCTACTTGTTTAAAAAATGTTATACTTTTACTTATAATTCAGGTGGGCCGCCAGGTGGCTCGTAAGTTATATTCGATGTAGGATTTCTGTCACGCGAGCTTTTGTTATACACCAAATGTGCTGAGCGAACGTGCTTGATGTGCTCGGAAAATATTATACTTTGTTACATCAATAGTTCCTTGAATTTATTTTTGGATCGTACAACATTTGCGACTTAGTACAGACGATGAGGAATTTTGTAGCTACTCCAATTTAGAGAGATGTTTACGCCATATATTGGTCTTGTTTACAGACAGTGGCCGTAACGCTTTTCTTTTTACTCGTATCGTGGGACTCGTATTCTGGGACTGAATTATATCAAGACTGATGGTAATAATGATGACGTCACGTTAATTATTATTAACAACGTTTCTAGAGTGTTCTATTTATAAAAAGTTGGTAAATAAATTGCGTGTTAGTCGACGTAATATACTAGGTCGCCTTAATTTATAATTCTATTATTATTGTACGTAGTTTTGTAATTTGAGCTCGATCAAGATTACTAGAAGTATTATATAAACTTGGCAATAGTGTTTACACTTTTGGGTTGCGTTTCGTCGTCGCCGCTTCGCATGCTTTGCAACACGTGATTCCCAGATTTTCTTTTTTCAAAAGTAATGCTATAATAACAAACGGCTCATAATTTCCGTAGAGTTGCGTAAAGGAGTATAGTATACTACTACGTTTCACCGTTCCGTTTATGTCCCACCATGGAATAATGGGTGAGTCTATTGCCATTTACCGAACACATATCTACATTTCGCGTCACTACTAGAAAATGTCAGTTAGAAAAATCTGATAATGCCTGACCCGGGATTTAAACCTAGGACCTCTGGATCGGCAGCCACGCTTGCGACCCACATGACCAACGAGACCGTCGTAATAAAAAATGTATAAAAAATGCGTCATACTTAACAGCTATTGAAAGTAACAGATTCTGAATATAATATTTGATCAGATAATTTTGTAAATTATAAAGAAGTTTACGAAATGAATGGAAGTGGAACTGAAATGTAAGGAATCATGTAAATTTCATGTCACATTGTAAGTTTATTTTTAGCTTTACTATACGCATGTAATATGACGTAGTATATTCTCTAGAGTATTTACTGGCGTGACTCATAAACTGTTGCTTAATTATGTGATTGGTTAACAAAAATGATGTATAATCTGATATTTTATACTATATAGCTTGTCAATGGAGCTAGATCAATTTTTAAAATTAAGTTTAAAAAGACTAGAAATTACGTTAAAGACTTTTTAGTAAATCCCGAAAATACATTTATGTTTCAAGAGTTGAGTTTAAAAACTACAGCCGTATTTTGAGTTGAAATTTACATCATTTTCATGCAAAAAATTGCTGTTTTAAAGGCTATGATGTGTTGCATTGTATGAAAAGTACGGAGGCGGTAGGGTGGTTATAATTTCAGCTTTAAACGAGACTGTCTTCGTGTTTTCTAAATTGTTAGTAGAAGTTTGCTGTGTCAATGTTGTGTTTGATAAGTACGAGTGTTTTGAAATTTGGAACAGTAGAATGAATCAGAAAAAGAATTTCTTAACTATTTAAGTTCACATCAACACGCTACACTTTAAAGATCCCTTATTGAGACTATTCGAACACAATAACTTCGTAAGTCGAAGTACATATGAATGGACGTGATTTTATTGGGACAATAAATGATTTCTCGCCATTATGTCCGATTATATCTCTCTCTATATATAGTGGCTCTACATGTAAGTTACGTCAGCCGTAAAACATGCAACAACCTTTTTTCAGTTTTGACTAGAGGGGAAATTATTAATAATTATTCGCATACTTCTACACGTACTTACCTACTCTCGAGAAAACGCCATGACCGACTTTTAACTCTAGTACCGCTCGCGCTCGTATTAAGTCATGCAACTACACGTAATGAAACTATGGACGAAAGCATAAAATTTACTTTTAAATGTAATTAAGATATTAAAATATTGAATATACGAGTATATATACAGTCTTTATAACTGATTACAAATTTTGCTGTTATTACACATGATTGTATACAGCCTATGTAACTCACGTTTTTTTGGGATAGCTGGACTCGTTTCAGACCTATATGAGGTCCTTTAAGACATCACTGCAATCGGCGGGAGCTCATGAAGAATGACCTCGTATACTTGTACGTCGCAAACTAGTTGGGCTATCCCAAAAAAACATACATGGTTTTAAAACATTCCAAATGTACTAAAAACATATATGGTTTTAACACATTCCAAATGTGTTAAAACCATTATAGGCTATTAAAGCTTGCATGTGACTTAAGTCGATATAAAAATATATTATTTGCACCAGCTTTAACTGTGTTTTATTAGTATTATAAAAACCAAGTAAACTAAAGAGACATTTAATATTTTTTTGACTTTGCAAAACAGATATTTTACAGGAAAAAACATTTTTAAGTCAACACACTCGTAAAAGCACTTTTACGAGTAAAATGAAGTACATATCTTCAGCGCTTAGTAGGTTAAGTTGGAACGTATTAATAATATATAGTTGGTAGGACTATACTTTTCCATGTGTGGATGGATGGATGGATAGGGACTTCCTACGCTGCGCCATTCCGGCGCTTGCGTAGGATTTCGGACCTCGGGGACTTCCTCTTTACCCGAGCAGGTCTCATTGGGACACTGCCCCATGGTGATGAATATCTCGCCTACAGTCGGTGGTGGTAAGCGTGTGTTGTGCCCCCGCTTGACGACTTAGACGTCTGTCTCCGCTTCGAAGGAGGATTACAGGCGTGAAGTTACGTTGTTTACGTTTAAAAGTGTAATTTAAAAGAAGTTGTGATTATTATTTAATAGAATGCTCAAGCTATTAATATCTTAGGACATCTCCACACACGGCCATCTGACCCCAAAGTAAGCGTCAAGAGAGCTTGTGATATGGTAATCGGACGGCTGACAAACTACATATATACATATAAATATATACTTAAATAGATATTTTTTTTTTACACCCAGACACAGAACAAATACCTGTGCTCAACACACAAATATTTATTCTGGGTGGGAATTGAACCCACGACCCCCGACGCAATGGTCAGGTTCACTAACCTCTGCACCAACAGGCCAGTCAATGGTGGTGAAGCCTGCCATGGTTTTCTGCTGGTGAATATGACCTTGATGTTTTATGGGTCCAATGAAAAAAATAAACCTATCATCATTTTGTGGTAGGTTATTGCAATATCTCAGTAAGATATCATTGGAATTGTTGGCAACTTGCATTTGTAGTTGCATACTAGAGTCATGCAGGCCAGTGATGGCACATGTGGCAATGAAGATGTTCCGCAGCCTGTCATACAGCAGCCGAGCTGAGGTGGAATGAAGCATATAGCACTCACAGTGTATTATCATTTATTAAAATCAGGGTAGATTCACTACCAGCTGCTATCACAATCCAGATGCACATTGTACTTTTCAAGTTTCAGTTTAAATGCTCAGTGACTTCCAGTTGCCAAGTCTGGTTCATATGTTAGTTAGTTAGGCCACTACTAAGTGGCTATCATGCATGATTTAAAATCTATGTTGTTTGAATTACGAGACATATGTTTCTCATTTCAACTCAGGAAGATTGCTTTACCACTCTATTATTCCAATTTTATATTCGTTGAGTAGAACTGCAGCTGGTATCTAAGTTACAAGCACTTGTGAGTTTAACATTAGTACAGTGCTTACAATATGTGATATATTCACATAGAGGTACATCATTTTGTTTAAAGTTTGATAGTATTGGCAATTTCATACAAAGTCTTAACTAAACTCTTTATAGACATTCTATATACATATGTGATTTCTTAAGGACACCCATCATTCCAATATCACTTATCTACGGGTGTATCTTTCATCTTGTCAACAACATCTGACTGATAAATATCTTGTTAAAACATTTGATCCTGATACTCTATTGCTAATAGATATTTATAAATGTAACTACTGTTTGGAGAATTAACTAATAACAAATTTTCAAAGTAATATTCAAGGAACTGTAAACATGTATCCTATCATGCTACAGCACAATGAGCACCTGGTGCCCTCTGCTATTGCTCTGGTGCTATTATGTCATCATCTCCGAAGAGAATAATATGCTCTATAATAATAAAATAATATTCTGCAACTGTTTTTCCTTAATGCATCAGTGTGAATCATTAAATATTGTATAATTGAAGTAAAACTTGTTTAGTTGGGACTTGTTTAGTTGGGAGGGTAACTAATACTATCTTTTTTTAGTGGTGGTACACTTCAGGTGGTGTCAAAATATGTTAGTGTAAAGATCTATTTTAATGTTTAATTACAAAATTGGTGATACAGAATATTAAAATGAACCTATATGGAACAGAAGTTTAGTGCATAAGAAACAGGATAAAAGCAAAACAAACACAGTTAATGTAAGGTTGTTATGTCACATATGGGTGTAGCTATTAGCTGACTGTGTTCATGGTACAGGGTAGGACAGACTGTGTGGAGCTGAGGTGAGTGTTGATAGATGTAGGGGTAAAGGTGAGGGAGGCCCACACAAGTTCGCCTGTGAGCAAACACGGGAGCTGCTTGTTGATAGGACTTGAATGTTTTTGGTACTGGTAGAACAAGCTTGTTAGGTATTTGGGGTTAGAGATTTTTGATGCTTTGTGCACTCTGCCTGCTCTGTCACATGCTATTGTGTTAACACTAACAATAACAATTCAGGGTAGGATTTATTGTTATTAAATATAAATATAAATATCTTAGGACATCTCCACACACAGCCATCTGATCCCAAAGTAAGTGTCAAGAGAGCTTGTATGGTAATTGGACGGCTATGGGGGGCAAATTTATGAGAGCCTAGCATCCATTTAGGTGTTTTCTTAAAATGTCCTGAAACATGCAATGCATACATACATGTCATTTTCTCACTTGAGGAGATTCATGTAATTAGAGTGTGCTTAAATGGTTAAGTAGCCTTAGTACATAGGAGATTTATTAACAAAAATTCATTTTGGAAGCAAAATCACTATTCATGTTCAATTTATTCCTAGTACAAAGTAAAAAAAAAATTACTTCACCTTTGTTACACTCAGGCTGTGTCCCCAGTAGGCAGACTGTTAGTGGCCGACTGAGTGAGCCGCAACTTTGTGGCAAATTGAAATTAAAGTTAGCTGCAAACTCAGATCAATTTTCGTGCTGACTGACTGAATTTCCACTTTACTATTGTTGTATGAAGGTAGTGGTTGTGTTGGTCATGATAATTATTTTTGAAGTAATTGGTATCTTAGAGGCACTGAAAGATGATAAAAAGAAGAACTAGGTTCACCCATTAAACAAGAAAAGGTTGAATATTGGATTCCCAACCAATGCCCGCATGCTGCAATTCATAATGAGTGTGTGATCCAACATCTGCAAGAATTCAATATGTTAAAACCACATGCTTGTGTTAATTTACATTCAGTAAAAATTATTGATGAGATTATTTCTGTAGCCTGTGGTTTAATTAATTTACAGGATTATCTTATCAAATAAAAAAAAACATATT
>DWEJ01001742.1:0-12471 GCA_018245835.1 Mysoria sejanus stolli | reverse complement strand
AGGGTGGTCGCTAGCCAGGCAGGTCCCTTGGAGATATAGAACCTTACCACCAAGCACCGGGTTTAGTCGCCTCTTACTACACCCTGGTATCCCAGAATGGGGTCGGGGAATGTATTCTTAATCCGCCCCGACACGGACAATAGACTCTGGATTTAATGAATAAGACTCTGGATCTTATGGACGTATTTTAGTTTAATTTCATTATAGACAATAAACAAGAAATAAGGCTGTCGGAAATAGAATAAGATCCTACGTTTATGATTATCCTGTTTAGTTACATTAACAAAGAATATTGCAAATCGAGTGATAAAAATATCTTTCAAATTGAAATTTGGATATTGATTTACATTTATGAAAGGATTGCTTACACACACACACACACGGTCACTGTTTAAATGATTACTCTCATTAAATGTTCGTATGTGCCGAACGTTATCGCTTTTTAACGGCCGGTTTCAGGGAGGTACATTATGATTATTGAACATCGTTGCATCTTAAAATATTTTTTCTAAAGACAATGAATTCCAGAATTCATTATAGACGATTTATAGCATGTAAAGTGCAAACACGAAACGAATGTTTTCATGATGTGTCCGTGTCATCGTTCGAATGACTGAACATTTCGTGAGAGAATTCGTAAAATAGAATATTTATTGTCATTCGAATGACGAGTGACCGAAATGTGGCATTTATTGCCATGTAAATGTATGGTGTTACATTGCATAATTGAATTACATTCTCGTCAAATTTTGAACGTTGAACACACAGGCACATATAAAAACAAACATACATATGTCTAACACAACCAGAATTTGCAGTGTGTGTTCTTTTTTTTAATTTTCTCCTTTTGTATACTTTAAGCGCTTGGGACACATTTACTAAGATCTATCATCAAACTCTGTATCCACATAATTTTTAAAGCCGTGGTAGATTGTATTTGTATCTTAAGGAGGGCTTTAGTTTGACAATATGAATGCTTATATCGTACTATCGTTACATTATTGTGCTAATCAATTAAGTATCATTTTTATAACAGTCTTTTGTTTCATACCTGAATAAAATATAACTGTGTTTTTGTATCTGCATATATTTGTAGCTACTCGTACATTTAATGTGGAATGGAAAAATTTTTCGAATTCAATTAGAATATTAAAAAAATATATTTTTATTTAATTTAAATACAAAATTCAAGAATTTCAATAAAGAATTTTGTATTTAAATCAAAACTCGAGTGCACCGTTCAACAAACAATTAAACGGTATGCGATTGAATTCTATTCAGAAAATTTACAGCTTTCCCGACACAATACATTTGAAGCACGAAACTTTTAAGGTACATTTTGACACTTGATAAGATAACTGTACGACGTCTGGTTTTCCTTAAACATTGATATTCCTGTAACATCGCGGGTCGAACATCGATAGGCGTTGAATATTTGACCGAAGACAAGTTATAATCGTAAAAAAACATAAAAAAGGTAGCTGAGAATGAAATTACCGTTCTTACCGGATTTTGTAAACTTTCCACGGCCTTCATTAAAAGTTTTAACTATCGTCTACAAAGCTATATTTTGTATTACGTTTTGTTGTCATAAACGCATCTACGATTCTCTAGCTACATACATCTAACATGCTTTATATGTAAGAAATAAAATTTGTCATGTAATAAGTGTGTTTTTTAAATAATAATACGTAAATGTGACTCTCTCGCTTGTTGACTGTTGACTGTCGAGAGGTCCTAGGTTCAAATACCGGAAAATAATATTTCTAACTTTTAAATTTCTGGTTAAAATTTAAAATAATGCCTCTGAGTCTGGAAATGTGCCCGATGTATGGCAATAGGCTCACCACCCATTCCATAATGGGACGTAAACGTAACTGGT
The DNA here is from genome assembly GCA_018245835.1 of Mysoria sejanus stolli. NCBI lineage: Eukaryota > Metazoa > Arthropoda > Insecta > Lepidoptera > Hesperiidae > Mysarbia > Mysarbia sejanus. Next base: position 10,589 of record DWEJ01001742.1, on the reverse strand, counting down.
GAAACCTGGGAGACTACTTCTTCTGCCTAACTCTTCGGGAGTTTAAGGCATGATGTCACGTTTTTTTTTAAATATAAAGTACTATAATCACTTTTTAACCAGTATATATCGAAAATGTGTCTGAGTCCAAGAATACAAGAAATACGCTTTATTATAAATGTGTTATGGACACCATTAGTCCAGGCAGTACCTACCTGTTTTGTTTAGATAAGTCTAGTATGTGTGTAAATTTTTACTTCAATCAAATGAACAAGGTAGAAAATATTCGCCTTACCACCAAGTTTTGAAGTATATAAATAACGCGTATGTAGATCTTTCGAAATTGTACCTGAAATACTATTAAATATAAACAACTAGCTGTGCCCGCGGCTTCGCCCGCACATAAATCAGTGTATCACAAAGTTTTTCGTGCGTAAATACCGACCTCGTGGGAATTATAGGATGAAAAGTAGCCTATATGTTGCTTCAGAAAGAAATGAAAAACACCAAATACCTAAACATGACCTGGCGAGGTAGGGTTGAGGGCCAAGGAGCGCAACGCGGACACCAGCTCGACATATCATATGGAGCGCTGGCTTGCGTAGGTAATAGTTTTTTGATGGCGTATAATTTTATATCTGTAATATCTTCTAAAGTATTTGTTTGATTCGTATAGTGTAACGAACCATTTTGATCTATATTAAATGGCAAAGCTAAAAAATCGATTTATTTACATAAGGATTAATACTGAACAGAACAAAACAGCCTCAAAAATAACATATTTAATTGAAATTTTTAACATAAAAGTAGTTATTGTGAGTTAACCATAAGATATTAGACACATGCTATCGCGGACTTTTTTGTAGTATTTTTATAGGTCGTTAATTCTCTAATACATTACTTTGATGTATCTCTCCCTGTTTACGCGGCGCAGGCGGGTAAAGCTGCCAGCATGCAAGATTTTTCAAAATTAATCGTTATATCTCCCGTTCTGAACGTCTTATGCCAAAATTTTATCATAATCAGTGCAGTGGTTTAAGCGTGAAAGCGTAACAGACAGACGGACAGAGTTACATTCGAATTTATAATATTAAGTATGGATTATAACAACGTTCTCGGTGAAAATCTATGTCGAGCAACTTACTTAGACAGGATCATGATGTTTATGATTGTAATGAAAAAAAATATAATATTAGGTATTTGCAATAAAGCATTCAAATGCTTTCATTTCAGTACAAAATTTGTAAAATATTACTAGTGTTCTTTCGTTTGTCTGGTCAATTAATTTTCTTTAATTTGAAATGAATATTCTATGTCCTATCGGTTGCAGTAATTATATAATGATTTAGTATTGTGGACACTTGGAATCCTTGAAAACACCAGGCCACTTCACCGTATTTTACACATCAATTATTTGTATGGATTGGACGTTCTTTAGACTTAGTAGGATACCTGATTACTATGAGCCCATTTTTAATGCATGGCGTCGGCAAGACGTTTCGTAATAAAATATGCAGACTCGTTTCAGGCGACTAATAGTACTTCTATAAATTGGCCGATTTCTGGTTCTTTGATACAAAATGTAAATTGTAGTTAAATTGCTGGTTGGTATTGTTGATAATAAGCTTGCGTGCCGGTTGTAGAGTTCTGGGTTCGTTACCATCCGGAATAAATATTTGTGTTATGAGCATCAGCACCTTTCCATGTCTATATGTAAATAATCTATTTAATTACATATTGGTGTGACAGTGTTTATACGTGTACTCCACGTAAATCAAATTTTGGCACGTAATCAAATTTTGGCACATTCTTGTGGCAAAAAAGTGTATTGGGGCCGCTATTATTTTAAATTTACATAAATCATTACACCAAAAGTATCAACTTTCCAATGACCCTCTTTGCAGATGATAGCACTGTAGTGTTTACGTGTCAAAATATTGATAACTACGAAAATTGAATTAATGACAGTTTGAATATTATTATTGAATGGCTCAAATCTAATAATTTAATCATAAATCTGAAAAAAAACTTATTTATGAATTTCCACCAACGCAAATGTTTACTTAATCCATTAAGTATTAATTATAAAGAGAAAGCGTACATGAAGTCAGCTCAACGAAATGTTTAGGTATTAATATAAAGAATAAGCTACATACATATGTCATACAGAATTTGTTTGTAAAAATTAAATCAATTATCGTATATACTTTATACATTCTGTCTAAGGTTGTAAGCCAAAAAGCACTACTTACTCTATCATGGTTCTGTAGCGTCTACTTTGCGGTAACTATGGCATAATTTTCTGGGAAAATAGTACCAGACGCGTAGACATATTATTGAATCTCAGAAAAATTGTATTCGTGCAATCGCTAGAATTAATAATACAGAAAGTTGTAAGCCTTATTTTAAAGAGTATAACATTCTAACTGTGCCTTCATTATATATTTATGAGATTATGTTATTCATTAAAACTAATTCTGATATATTCAGTCACTATCTAAATAGTAAACGACATCAATCCAAACTTTCGTCAACATCATCAGAGATAGCTTTGCTACGAAAAAGTGTAATCGGCATTGGGCCTAAAATTTATAATAAAGTCCCAGATTTCATAAAAAATGTAAGCGGCATTCTAAAATTTAAATATGAATTGAAAAAACTTCTTATTGACAAATGTTTTTATACAATACGTGAATTCCTAAATGGCAATACGTGATTTTTTAAATAGTATATTATATCTACGAACTGGATTAACCATTATGTGACTGACAAATAAAACACCTTTATCAGTGTGACAAGGTACCCGGGTACCTTCATACAGTTTATACGTAATATTAACAATCAAGGTCTGTTTTAACGTTACTCGCACTTTGAATATTATTATTTATAACTAACAGGCTATCCATATTGTCCACTACACTTTTGGTTGCATTATAATATAAAATTATTTCTGGCTTGGCAGTTTCCATATTACTTTCAATAACTGGTGAAATGTTCATTGATGACAACATTATTACTGCTTTATTCTTTGTAGGTACGTAGGAGCACACAGTTGCTTCTTTGCTAAAGGCGAAGTTACAAGAATAAATCACCCTCTCATTGTGTGCTTGCATATTTGCAGGAAGAAATCGTTTATTTTTTCCTATGGTACTTCGGAATCGTAAGAGTCAATCTCATTTTCGACTTCAGCGTCTGGCTCAACATCCAAAATTTCTAATCCACCGTCTTAAACCAAAGGAATATAATCGTGTTCATTATCAGAAGCAACAAACTCACCTTCGTCACTAGAAGATTCTGCTAATATCGCTTGTATTTCTGTTTAAATATATCTTCGAACACCTGATCTTTGTTTAGAAGTACTCGCTCCAATTTTCATAATGAAATATTTATAAAGTCATAAAATAGAAGAAAGCTCATACACAACGAACAAAGTGAACAGTCTAGTGTCAATATCAAGCGCGATACATTGAATGGATTTAGTGTTCTTGTACGCCGATAACCATGTATCACACTCCACCTTTCCACCGCTTTAATTGCCACAGATCTTCAACTTTTTGGCTTAACTAAAATAATAATTTTAGTTACTGCCTCATTGGTCGTAACTAAAATCGGGAGGTTCCTGGTTCGATTCCCGGGTCGAACACTACAAAATTTAGATTTTCTAGTAGTGGTTCGGAGTCTAGATATGTGCCCGATGCATGGCAATAGTCTCTCACCTATTCCATAGTGGGACGTAAACGTAACTAGTGAGACGTGGGAGTGTTCTGCATTCCTCTGCCTACCTTTTCGGGGATCACAGACGTGAAGTTACGTTATATTGTCATATCATTCAAGTCATATCTGTCACGATTCTGTCTTTGCTCTATGCTCGACGTGCTCATGTCGGACCAGGATTGATCGAGTTCGAGATGGAGGACCCGAACGTGCCGAGCCACGTGATTGTGAAGCTGCGCAGCAAGCAGCTGGTGGACGCCCAAGTCAGCGAGTTCGACGTTCCAGATGTGCCACCCAAGAAGTGAACCGCATACATTTTGAAGTTAGACAATTGTAAGTATACATGTACATTATTTTCCAACAAATAAGTTGGATCCGTTTATCTAGTGGTTCGTTTAGCTAACTATCGAGTCGCGGTACGTGGGTTCGATTTCCACCCGGCACAAATACTCGTGTCGTGAGCAGATATTTGTGTAATGAACACAAATATTTGTTTTGTCTGGATATGAAGTAAAAAAGACATTTATATAGTTATCCATTAATATGTATATTATTACAGGTATTTGAAAATTGCAAGTTTATAATCGTTATACCAGTTTAACAAATCTTTAATATGAACATTATTATTCAATAGGGTTACTGAAGTAATCATGACAACCCTCGAGATGCGTGGAGCTTAGAATCGAGTTTAGATTAATAAAATTAAGTCGTGCATAATAAACTGAAGAATTAAACGTAATGTATAAATTGTTTGTTTCTTGCATGTAACTCTGCAAAGAAGAGGATGCTCTTGTCAATATTATTGCAGATTGTATCCTTTATCAAAGTCGTCGTGTGTCGCCATTTTTATTTTAATTTAGTATGGTTTTGGTCCTATTCGAATGATGCTTATAATTTATTATCCTAAAGCATTAAAGTGTTCTCTAAATAAAGTCTTTAATCTACAGTCTGAAACCTGTCCTGTAATAGTTGGGTTATAAATAAAATATTTTTTTTGTCTACGGCGTTTCTTGCTCGTGATACTGGCCATTTTGAAGTGTGCGATTGACGGGATTTAGTGAAAACTATGTAATATTAACTTTCATTACATTATATTCGCGAATTATTGGCACACGAGTGGACGCAAATAACGCTTTTGTTTCAGTATCAATCTAAGTAGCTTATAGCATTTGTCACGAATCATAGTACACATAAAAGTTATTCAAATTCGGCTTGTGGCTTAAGAAAATATTACGCGAATAAAATATCAGAGACAGCTTTATCATATAACTGTAGATATATGACGGTAATATATGAGTGTTATTAAGAGTTATAGTAACGATATTATTGAAAATCTTACAAAAGAAAACAGCTTAAAGATATGTGAACCAGGTCCAGACACAAGTTGACGATATTGTAAAATGTGTAGAGCTAACGACGTAGCAGGACGACGGGCGGTCCTCTTTGGCGAAGTAGTATATACATATGTATGTAATATGCTTGCGATTCGGAATCTTGATCATTAAAAAGCGTTGTTGATATCAGTGAAATCACATTTCCCTATGTATAATATAAATTGCGAATTGTGGGAGTGTTCTACACTCCTCTGCCTATCTCCGGCGTAAAAATATAGGCGTGATGTTATTGATTTTTTTTGTATTTTTATGTCATGGACTATTGATATTTTAAAATACCTCTCGGATCTCCGTTCCTCCAATAAGATACAAGGTACCTGAGCGCTATTAAATTCGTTGTAAGGTCACGTACACGTTTTTAAAATACATTGACTGGCCCGACCAAATATAACATTTCAAACGACACATCCATTTGATCTAATAGGAGAACGAGTATTCGCTTATTTGTCCATGACCGTGAGCTGAAAATACTCTAGCTAGATAGCTCCCGGCTACTTCACATATTGAATGGCCTAAAACAAAGACGCAAACGTATGTCAAGTTATGGCCTTACTAATGCTTTTCCCCGTAGGGGTGAAACCTATACTACGAGTATCTATATAATATTACAACTCTAGAGATGAATATACGTGGCGTAATCATGCATGTTATGACGATCACAACAACTGCAACTTTTTGCACCGCTATATGTTCTAAACCGTGGCTCGTAAGAAAAAAGTATTAATGCATTTTTATACATAATTTTATGATCTACAATATTAGTCTGAGATATTTTCATGATAAAACTTACTGTTTTGCTGAAAATCACGAAAATCTTTTTTTTTTTCGACATTTGACCTTGAATAATTTTTTTCCATATACGGGAATGATGGGGATCTTTCAGGTTTTGTTTATAATTGTATTTTGAACAATTGTACCCATATTCAGCTTGTTTCGAATTTATGTAGCACCGTATGTCCAATTTGACCGGACTACACGCGCGGCGATATGCGGGGGTGGAGAGACCCGCTTCAGTTCGTCATTTGGCCGTCAACATTCTGTTTACGTCATTCAGATGAGGCGAAATATCTAAAATCGGTCTTCCTTTGTCTCACTATATCAACATAATCCTTCATAAAGCAATTGAAAAGTTTTGTTAAATAAAAGCAGATAATTTGAATCTCATATTTGCGTCATTTGTCGCGCTGAAGTCATTTTTAAATTACATTCCATAAAGTTGTATATTTTTAACTTGTCATTTCGATAATCGAAGGTGTCCAAAAACGAAGGAAGCTTACGTTTTTGTTAACCAACAGTGTAAAAGTATACGCATTTTTTTTGTCAAAATTCTAAGCCGGATAAATTGTTTTTTGAAACTGAAATGAAATACACGAGTTATGTCGGTGCTTACATATATGTGTAATCATGTACCTATATTAAAACCCACGAAACGTTTTACTTAGAACTAAGTATTTTTTTACTATATTAGTAAACAATTTATTTTCTATCTCACCTAAAATAATTTTAGTACCTACTAGTACCTAATAATATTACAAGATTTATTTTGTGATTATAAATAGATGTCATGTGAATTCGTGTGTTTTGATTTTCTTTGTCTCCGCTCTACGCCTCGAATTGTCAAGCTATTTATGATAATCTTATGTTACATGTTGCATGTGCATCTTATGTTACATGTGCTGTTTTACCTACAGCATTATTTATAAAAAAACTTAGTCAATATTACTTTTCATATCACCGAGTTTCTAATTTTTATTCATATTTCATTCAGGATTTTTTGGTAATATCATATGTGATGGCCATTATTTAAAGTATGTTAATATTTGTTACTTGTATATATTTATTAATACAGGCACTTTATGAAGTTTTAATTACAATTTTTTTATGAAAACCATTATTAAACTTGCCATGCCAGTTCATTATCAGCATCGTCCCACTCTGTATACAGTCGTTATATCCCTTTGCGTATGATTCACAAAATATAAGCTTTTCATCTCATTCAAGCATAAGGCTTTTTTGATAATGAAATTTTAAAACATATCAATTGACTGAAAATCTAATAGTATGACAAGGAATTAGGTTAAAATATTTAAAAGATCTTTTACTTTAAAAGACTATGTATTGTTGAGTTGAGTTGGATATACTGATTCAGTACCAGGCTGATTGGATGGGTGAATGAAAAATTGGATGACAGGAAAATATGTTAAAAATCTATCACATTTCATATCAGATTTTGTCCTATTATAAAGAGACTTACATTAATTTTTTACGTATATTGTTATCATAATTCTGTAGAAGCGTGTATGACAGTACAATCACTCAATGATTATTATTGGATGGGTATGCTTAAATAAACAATAGTACAGTGATGGAATGCTACAAATGTCAATATGTAGATAAAAAATACTTACAGTTTCCTTTGAAAATAATATTTGTACAGATTATACATAAATGTCAGTTTTATAAATTTAAGCTTTTTTTTTAATTTTTTATCTGTGAATTTGTATTAAATCAATAATTGTAAATTTTACAAATTCCCAGTAGTTTACGAGCATTAGTCTAAGTTCACATGACCATGCGGCATCGTGCGATACCCCGCGGCGCGCGCTACGATCCGCGCGCAATATCTCGTACCGCGATACAAAATTGTATCGACCTGTTCAGATGATGCGCGCGAATTGAGACGGATTCACTCAATAATCTAAGAAAAATGAGTATAGAGAACGATATTATGTCTGTCTTACGATCTATCGATGGAATTGAGGGGATTTTCTCTTGGTGATATGCAATATCTTATAGCCCCAAAAAATCAAAAGATGCATCTGATATTCTGAAGGATGTACCCATTATCGTCTTCTTCTCTGACATCTTCGGTTTTGGTATAAAATCCAATTTGTTTACAAATTGCTTCCTCCAAGTCTACCCCCAATCATTGGTGATGCCAGACTACCGCACGTACTATACATATACCTACTGTCATGTGAATGCTCACACCGCTCACACCGAATCTTCACGCCTGGTCTCTTACGGGGTAGGCAGAACCTCGAGTACCAAATATTCTATCCTTACAGACCTGTCACGCTTGATAATACATAATGAAACTGGTAAAACGTGGCAGTGTACTCGTCTGTCTACCTCTTCGAGAATTTCAAGCGTGATGTTATGTTTATATATTCAATCCAAAATCAAGCAGTGAAATTTTATCAAATTTCAAAATTACAAAATTACGTGTGCGAAATATGAGTTATTTCGCGGAATAACTCAAGGTTAAGTTTAAGGTTATTTTTATCGTTTTGTGTAAATATTTATATATATATGATAAACTAAGTATTTAGAGATGCTTAGTGTTCAGGTGTTATAGCACAGATGTGCACAGTTTCAAGAAACCGGAGTTAATAACTGTTCACTAAGTGAAGTGTAAGATACGACTATACTATCAAAGATAATCTCAAGACGTTAGATATCGGGCGAAAGATATTAAATGAGGCAACGTCTCACGTAGCTACTTACTTTAATATATGTATATTAATAGCAAAAAGTGAACAGTGATGTGTTCCGCAACATATTTACACTTGTCAAGAGACTGTTTTCTTTGTGATATCATTCTACAGTAGAACGTATTGCGGTAATAAGTGAACAAGAATATTCCTTAAATTTATCACAATCAATCGAGTAATGGCACAGAATTCGGTGTCGTTTAAGAATATATTTATTGTCTGTGCTGATAAGGCTCAATACCGTTTCAAATTTGCCGATAATGTTATCGCTAAATTTCCTTCACTACGATTAAATCATTTGTACAGGTGTAACGCCGTATGTGAGCGGTAGATAATGATCTAAAGACAAGCATGAAGTATAGTTTTAAAAATTGTGACCTACATGTGATAAAGTGTTATTAGTGCGTGTGTGAATTATGAGGGTTAAATAAACCAATTCACTAAGTCTTAATATGGATCGGCTGCGACAGAAAGGCAAGAAGGAGAAAACTTCATTAATTGACGATGTAAAGAGCATAAAAGAAAATTTAAAGATCAGGGAAATTATGAGGACGGTCAAAATGAATAGCAGCATGCGTTTAAAGGCGCCAACCGGAAGTAAGGTCATGGATAATAAAGATTTTAACGATAACGAAGATATTTTTGAAGAATCAACAAAAACAGGGGATCCAGATCCAAATACGATTGACGTCCCAAGTGCTACAAACCCAAATGTAGTCTTTGATAATAATCAATTGGAATTAAATAACGAAATCATCGATAACGCTACTAAAGGTTCAGATATTGAAATCACTGAAATAAAAAAATTATGTTCAAGTAAACAACCTGCAAACGAAACAAGTCAACAGGTTAGTAATGAAGTTGGTACGCCTGAAAAGACATCTTATGAATGTTTTACAGATCTTAGAAATGAACAATCTACTAAGGAACCTGAAGATCAAGACATCAGGCAAGGAGATATTACTGCAGTAGATAAGTTGATACAGGCAAGCGGTAAACTATCTGAAAAACAAGACATACAACAATCTTTAAGACATTCTGAACAGTGCAATAATAAGAGAGATGATCAACAGTCTGAGGAGGAATTTGAGGTTAAAAATGAAGAGAATTGCCTAGTACAATTGCAAGGGTCGTTCGAAAAAAATTTCGAGAAACAGTCTCAAGTTCAACCTAATGAGAAGGTAGAATCAGAACCTATAGTGCAGTCTGGAAAGAACTTTGAAGGTTTAGTTGATTTGAAACCTAAATATTTAAAAGAACAAAATCCTAATGAGCAATGTAAGGTACAGCCTAAGGTACAAAGTGTAAAGCAGTTTGAAGGACATTCCAAGGAACTATCTGAAAATCTAATACAACAGAAATCACAACAAGAGACTAATGAATTAGTTTCTACTAATAACCTACTCGAAAATCAGCCTACACAGCAATTCGAGGAACAAACAGTGGAACAGCAAGTAGATACGTTGCATGAACAGTCAGATGAGCTTTTGAAAGAAACATTAAACACGAAACATGATTCGGGATTCGAAACGATGTCTGTTTCTTCTCAAACAAGTGGTGTAGTTGTTATTGTGGATGCACCAGATACGCAGAATTTGACCGAAATTCCGAAGGTAAAACTTCGAAATCGAAAACTTTCCTTAGACCATTCGCTCCTGACAGGTCGTGAGAATTTGTCGCAATCAGAAGTAGATTTGCATTCCATAGGAAAATCACCACTGGAAAGAAAATCGTCATTTTTCAGAAAAAAAATGGACAGCTTTTTAAGGAACACCACGGAAATGTTTAAAAAGCAATCGTTCAACGCTAAATCTCAGCCGATTCAAAGAAGAGGATCAATGTCTGTTTCCCTACAGTCTTTGAACGAGCGGACTAATAGTTTTAATGGTGATTTTAATGAAGGCATGCTACATACTCAGGTAAAGCGTTCTTTGATGTTGATATATTATAGTGACGGTCCTATAAATTGTTTATTCCCTCATTTACATTAATATTTTAAAGAATTCAT
>DWEJ01001741.1:0-12473 GCA_018245835.1 Mysoria sejanus stolli | reverse complement strand
GACCTATTGGCCAGTCAAGTACACAATCAAAAAGAAATTAGAAGTGTCAATAGAATATTTATTATCATATCACATTTTTTCTGTGCACTTATAATTACAGTATGTAATATCAAACAGCACGAAAAAGAGTATCCGAATGGCGAATGTTTGTAGCGAAAGTTCATTCGCGGAGTAGGAAAGATAAATAAATAATGTTGAATGTTGCGGCTTTTCAACTGCGAAACTGGCGTGGCGAGTGTTGCCAGTATATTATAACGGGACAAAGAGACAGATTAAATTAAAGGATAGAAAAGAAAACTGTACAAAAATACGGCGGTCTGATTAGGTTGGATTATATTAAGCAGGATTACACGTGAATAATGGAAAAGGTAAATTTCTGACATTCGTAATCCTATATCCTAATGTTAATTATAAAACATTTTAATATAGGTAGGTTCACACAAATGAAATCGGTCTTAACAATTCTGTTAATAATAATATATAATACGATAGCAGGGTTTATTTTATCATTACAACAGGATTATTTGAAATTTCGTTGAAACGCAATGGAAATGCAATATAAATCGAGTATGAAATTATTTCGATGCACAACATCCGGAATTCGTATTGATAGCGGAATTCTCATTAGAGGGTTCGTCTGTGGCAGCACTGCGCTTCATACATTTGCTCGCATTAGTGTTCTTATATATTGTTTGAAAGGGTATCTAAATGGTATCTATATGAAATTTCCGCGGGGAGCGCCTGACTACTGACCACCTAGTAGTTTACGAGCGGTATTATATTTGTGACAGAAAAACTGAAGCTTGTAGAAGGAGGCTAGAGATTGAGGAATTAATTTATCAAGTCCTTAGGGGCCTGTGTATAGCATGGGATCCTGAGAAATTGATACATTAATTAATGGATTAGCAGGTTCATACGTTCTGTGACATCTGGACCAGTAGATCAGTCTGCTGGAAAAGGACAACCTGAAAGCTGAAATAGATTTATGTTGAGGGTCATGCTGCCGTTATACACTTATTGCATGAAAATTTTCGTCCCGGGAAAGATATGGGCGGCCTCGATGTCGAATGTGAGCATAATTTATAGTAGTTACAGGTTATTACGGTTATTAAACTGTTTTCGGAATATAATGTTCATTTCGTGAAAATTTCATTACTGTTCAGCAATTGTTACTTGTATTATGCACTTTGAAGTCGTCCATAAATACATTTGTGATATTTTAGAGTGGTAACTATAAATAGTCAATGCATTTACGTTGACATGAAAAAATGAGAATTTCTTGACGAAAAACGTATCGTGTGTCCTTGATTATAACTTAACACGACACGAATTCTTGCTAGTAGGTACTTCCATAAATAAACAAACTACGAGACATAACTAATGAAATTATGCAATATTCAAGTCTATGTCATTCACATAACAAACAGCAATTTAATTTTTTTTTAATTCACGTAAAGATTTTCTGTTCAATGCTCTTTTATTATTGCCATAGATATAGATTTACGATAATATTCATGAGAGTAGCTCGCATTTAACTTTGAAATTAATTGAGTTAGTGAGTAATGAACTCCTGTCAAAACGAGAAATAAATCGGCGGTAACAGCTTGGAAAAAAAGATACTAGTTTATAATTAAAAGCTTGTCGATTCATTCTTAAATGAAACTTGACGTCCATTAAACATATTGATATTTCAGGAACATTACACGTACAAATTCAATACTCATAACGTTTGCTTGGCTGTATCGTGAGGCGTTAACTAGTTCGCTATACAACCAGCTGGCAGTTTAACTCTATAATATGTAAGGCTAGATACACCACAGCAGGGGGGAGCTACCACCCCTTTTAGTCTAGCTTCGCACTGAGTATCCGATTTCTTACTTACCAACGATATCTATTACAAAACGTTGGCTTTTCAAGGCTTTTATTTTTGAATTCAGTGCCCATTTGTTTCTGAGGGTGTGATATAAAAATAAATTAGTAGGAAATAAAACTGGAGGTATTGAGTTTAGAGCCAGTTTTATTCTGCGCAATTCCACGGAATGAGGTGGAATTTTTTATTCTCTTGGAAGAAGAGCATTTCTTATAAACCAAACCAAAAGTTACTTTAAGGACAGACTGAGACTTTTTGTTCACAACTGGGCCGCGTGTAGGCCTCATCGTGCGCCTCTACGTACGTAGCAACTCGGTCACTTAGTTAGTACGCATATTATCTCCATTTGCATAGTGTGTACGTGTAGCGGTGTTTATTACGTCCTGCAAAGTTGTTCCAATTGTCAAACAGCAAGTATTTATCTTAATTACATGCACTATTTCAACGAGCACTGTCATCTTTAAATATCTGAATGAATGTCTTGTTCTCTCGAAAATTGCAAGCGATCAGATCGTTTAAATCAGGACTGGTCTAGTCAAAAATGAAATAAAATTTGGAATAAGGGTGCTTTTACAGGTATTTATTAACATTTATCAAAGCAGATGTATCAAAGAGGTGGTGTTTGCTTGTCGTGACGCAGCGAAGGCGTTATTTTTATCAACAGTGAAAAGAATGCATTAATCACCAAACTCTTTTGCTTTTACAGTTGCTGTTTTTGCTTAGTATTTGCTTCTTATAGGACTATAAATCTTTGGGTTCTTTTACGTATATGTCATGGGTCGTAATTTATCTCAAAATGTTCCAAAAAAACTCCATTTTCAAATGTAAAAACCGTAACATTTTAATTATTCAGTGAACATAATTTTAAATTAAAATTAAATTCACGAGCATATACACATATACATTACACTTGTAATGAGGTAGAGATAAGTTTTCGACGAAGCAGTGAGGATTGCAGTATACTGCCATGTTTCAACAGTTAACTCCCACTATGGACTAGAGAGTGGGTCCATTGACATGCACCGGGCATAAATGGAAAATCAGAGCCACTACTAAAATTTCCTAAGTCTAAGTTATAACAATTCACTATAGTACCCGACCTGAGATATGAATACAGGACCTCTCGATCAGCATTCACGCTTGTAACCACTCGATCAACGAGGCAGTCAGATAAACGTGTCTGCATATCTATGCTGCAAGATTATGTTGTTACTAGTTGGAACTAATAAGGTTATTTTCAATTATTAATAATAACTGATGTAAAAATTAATATTGACGTTAATTAGGAAAAAAAATATCAGAACTGTAACTACAGTCGTGCCTATGGATGGAATGACGTAAAAAGAGTAGAATTTAAATTTAAAACGAAACCGTTCGTAAAGGATTCGATTGACCATTATAAATTGACAGGATAAAGATATCCTGTCAACCTTATCGCATATTAAAGCGGCCACTAAATTGTAGTTTCCATGTCCACGAAGTTTTGATGTGTTTTATTTTATAAGATTTTATAAAAATAGGATCGAAGAAGTATGCTTTATAATATTAGTTTGGTTGAAATATGGTTTATAAAAATAGTGAGTCATAGCATTTAATGAAGCATCGTTATTTCATAATCGGAATAACAATAAAAGATATTTGATAACGTTTATCTTTGTAACTCTATTTTGTTATATAAATACCATTATGCCATATAACATAGATAGGAATATAATCTCCTAAACACGTCATACGAAATCTTGAATACGTAAAATCAATTTGAGAAAACGTTAATTGTTTTTTATTAATAAACATTGTAATATCTTAACTTAACAGGAAAATATAATTATATTAACATAGCTTCAAACTTGCGAGTAATATAAGTACTAGTTGGAAGCAACTGAAGGCTAGAAAATGAATCGATCGTTGGAAATTACTTATAGGCAACCGAGCAAATACGGCCAGATCTGATAAGTGGGTTTCTTCGCCAGTTGATTGATGCCTTCATCAACCCGGGCAATTACTGCTTCAACTTAGCTTTCTTGGTTATTTCATGCAGTCAGAGTCAATGCACGAATGTAGTGCCTATTTGTTAACATAACATCACGCCTGTAATCCCCGAACAGGTACGCAGAGGAGTTTAGTACGATCATACGTTTCACCAGTTACGTTTATGTCCAATTATTTTATATTGATGTGGAATATAGGTTAAGAGTCATATAGGACTTTCAATCATCTTAGTACCCAAGGAACTTTTTATCTTTTTAAGTTTTCGGTACTTTTTGTTACTTTATTTATAATATTTGTTTTGATATTTTATTTGTATGTCACTTTTCGCTGCCTGGGTTATAATTTTCAAATTTGTACAGTAATTTTAATGGTTCATGGATACTTTTAATGAACAACGACCTGAATGAATTCTCCATCTGCTTGGTAAGGAAGAAGCTCACATTTATAATTATGCATCTGAAAAAAGCAACCGAATCATGGTTATATAGAAAAGTACAAGCGCTTGAGTGTTATAAGTATTTTGAATTAAGAAGACTATTACATAAGTGCAAAAACCAGTGTGTGCGTCAATATCTGCGAGTTATTACTGTATGAATGTTTGTGAAATATAGCGTGGTGGCAGCATATGGCAAGCTAGTGTGTAACTTAGTGAATTTTTTATATAAATCAAGATTTTATATGCATGTAAAATAGTTATCAGGTTTACGTTCCAAATACACAACGAACATTCTTCTTTAGTTATTCTGATGATTAATTGTACGGAGTACTCCAAGAAAAGAGCTTCAAAGTCCTTCTGAAAAGCTGAGAGCGTACTACAAGTATTTCGTAAAAAAAGAAAAAAACTTGACACTAATGATCATAAAGCTCTGAAATTCGTCACCACTGTTGTTATAAACTACAAAACGATCAAATAAATCACGATAGAAAATGAATATGTTAATTATTAGCTTGTATTCGCTCACCATGAAATACTTGTTAAATATGTAGGTGTGATACTATTCATGTGACGGTTTAATATGATGTTATGAAATATGTATGTAATTAAACGTTATTACGAAGTACCGATCACTATGCGATAGTGACGTGGCTAAAACTTGGTACGTATCAGTAGAGAAATTCTTATTAATAAATATCACTGGAAGAAACAAACTGAATAATGACTATTTGAATATGGAATAACACACTTGGATTATTCTTAACTTGTTAATAATAATAATTACATAACACATGTATTTGTAGCGATACGATCTTCTTGTTAACTTTAATTTAAAGAACTTATGTGACGACAAAATGTTTTGTACACAAAGTATATTCCAAAATATTGTATTCATGAAATATTTCATTTTATCAATGTAACAGTATTTTAACCTGTGAAACGTAAAAATGTTCTGCATTCCTCTGCCTACCTCTTCGGGGATTACAGTCGTGAAGTTACGTTACGTTATCAATGTAACAATATTATATACAATGATAAACCAAGCCATTGTAGTGTATGAAAATAGTACGTACAGTGGCGGCGGAAGGGTTGACTTTAAAATCCTCACTCATTAAAAAGTTTTCAACGCTTAATGAAAATCTTATTGAACCCGCTCGCCTGGAGTGCATCGGGGGTAGGAGCGGGGAGCTTAGGGGGCTGAAATGGCCCGGCTAAGTGTATTAAGGACGGATCGCTGCCTTTGATTCGTCACATCAAAGACGATCTCGTTCGTTCGTTCCTAAATCGAATCAAAACTGCTTTGTTTCTCTACTATGGTAGGTAAATTTGGAAAGGGACTTGATTCCTTCGTCAGTTCAAAGACGCCTTTCGATTAGGTTTCTAGGATATTCCTATTGCGTCACAGAAGGCTCATAGCTGGATCTGCAAAAAAGTTTTATTAGTTCACGCAATATTTGGGATTACGCTTTGTAGGTACAAACGTTACGTGTGTACTTTTGTACATTAGTCATAAGTTACGATCAACGATCAATCGATTACTCTATCTAACTGCAAGGAATAGATTATTTACAAAGTATCACCGATGAGATTGAGTGAGAAATATACAACTCACTATCCTGCTAAAATCACATACAAATGTATATTTTTTTATTTTTTTTTATAATACAGAAGTAACAGACGAGCATGCAGTCCACCTGATAGTAAGTGGCTACTGCCGCCCATGGACATTTGTAATCAACCCTAGATAAGATTCGATTCCTATCTCAGGTCGACCCACAGATGCGCCGCTACCCCTGAGGACTAAACTGGAATGCCTCGAAAAAGTATGTCTCCCTTACCACACCCATCAAACCAGAACACAGCTGCGCTTAACACTGCTGTTATAAGGCAGAAATAGGTGTGGCGGTGGTGCCGCCCGAGTCGAACCACAAAGGGTTCTACCACCTTCAATAATCTCAGTCCCCATTACCAAAGCGGATGCATGAGAAGGCTTCCGCTCAAACAATGTTCTTATATTGTCAAGATTCAGAGAATTCCAAAAACGAGTCGAGTGGTCGACTGCTGACAGGTTCTGAATTCGATCCCAGGGTCGGGGTACTGTTGGGTGATTGTTGCTTGAAATTCCTAGTAGTGGCCTGTGGGCTGCATTTATGCTTGGTGTTTGTCAATGGATTCACCTCGCATTCTACGGAGGGACGTATAACATAAGAGGTGAACTGTGGGAATTCATTATACTCCTCTGCCTACCTCTTCGAGGATAGATAGGAGTGAAGTTATTATTTTAAACTGAGTTATCCATCAGCAATTTCATCACGGTAAATTAAAGGTATTCTTAGTTTTTTATAAATTAACTGAGAGTCTGACAAGTCTATAGAGCATATTTCTTAAACAACCCCCAGGTTCAATTTATGGGTGGTGTTTATAGCGAATTCGAGTCGAAAGTTCTAAATTATTATTCACATTATAAAATCACCAGTATTAAATAACTCTATTCTTATTACGTTCACGGTTCTTTATTAAAATATGTTCCTTAATAAACTTGGCTACGAATATAAACTCTCATTATGTAGGTTGACGCATAGTTCCACAATAATAGATTAACTGACACTCAGAAACTGTGCAGTTTATATTCATAATTGAAGACCATCATCACGGCCTGCTTAGCGTTGCGATGCTTCAAAAATAGCATATTTTTAAGTGCAAAAAGCCAACTAGGTCTATTTTTCACGGTGCCCCAAATTCTTTCGACGTCGAGATTTGTTGGAGTTTAGTGTTGTTACGAGCGTTGTTATTGCAGAGCGGTTCGGGCCACATCGTCGGCAATAAACCAGCCGGGGGTTAATTCCGAGTTCGCCTGGCACTGAAGCTGCGTTAAAAACTAAACCAATATACTTCTTAAAATTATAGCAGCGTTGGGTAGGTTACGTAAGCGAACGTGACCTAAGAAGATTTTGGCAAGCCGCCTCGGCCCGGGCTTACAGACACGAATTTTTCCTTACATTTTTATCCTTAAGTGTGTTAGCAGAATGTATTGCGATATTATCGCAGCGGCGATAGTATGTAAAGATTGTTCATACAAATAGACAAGTTCGATGTTGTGATGGTCTTTTATAGCATTTTTATGGAATGTTTTGATAATAATCTGACAGATTATTTAAATGAAACTGAAATATCTTTCTATTATACGCTTGATGCTAATGTAAATAAAAACATTTTATGGGTTGTAAATTATATAAAATATATATCTAAAATATATAAAATATATAGCTAAAATATATGGAAAGAAGTTATGTACACTATAATTTGAAATTTATATATTCAAGACTCAATGCGCGTCAGCCTATGATTCTAAAGGTTAGCGTTGTTATTGTTTCCGATTCAAGTTTAACGTGTACTCCAAATTTCAGTTAAGCGAATTCCGTCGTTCATTTCAAACGGTCCACGTCTGGGCACCGACCGCGATTGTTTTCGCAATCGGCCCTGGCGCCTGCCCAGCGAGCCTACGTGCTCCGCTCGCACAAGTAGCCGCCTGTGTTTACTGACGATTTACGTCACTATATTGTAACTATTTTGTTCGTTCCTTTGTTGTAATTAAGATAAATATTTAATATTCAATGGAGATATTAAACGCTGAGACAATTACTGAGTGCCAATTTGTGAAACGTAGTGTAAAAGCAGATCCTACAGTAGATACTGCTTGTAGCGAAAGACACGACTAAACCCGGCGCTGGTAGGTCGCGATCTGCCTAGAAGCAGGTGTAACTGTGTATGGGCTGCAGTGCAGCCGGGGCGATCAGTGGTGCTCTACGAATATTACGGGCCGCACCCCTCAGGGGAGTTCTATATCCAGCATTTGACAATAGGCTGAAAATGATGATGATGATCACTCAGGTTACAATTTAATTTTTATAATGAGTGTCAATTTAAGTGTATTTGTAATGTAAACGCTCCTTTTCTCGTCAGCTCATTTCAAATGGTCCACGTCTGTTCCCAGACTGCGATTGTTTTCACAATCGTGTCCCGGCGCCTGCTCACCGAGCCTACGTGGCTAGTGTACAAAAGCAGACGCTACAACCTATTGACATTCTGCAATAGTATACTGCAATTTAAAATGACTAGTGAAAAGAGAATTCGTTGAGCGCTGTTACTTACGACCTTCAGAATAGGGAAGAGGTTCGATAATTTTGTAAGTAACTGTATTTCTAAATTGTATTGCTTAATAATGTAACATGCGGGCAAAGTAATTCCAAATGGGCTATCGAATGGATTACTGTGATACATCTCGCAAAAATTTGTAAAAATAAAGTTACAGTTGCAGTGTCAGAATACAATAAGTTATCATTGTTAATACGACTATCATATTAAATCAAAAAAGCAGGTGTATATAACATTGTCGGTAGTATAGGATACTATAATCACAGTTGATTAGTTTTTATCCTGTTCTAAATTGATCACAAATAAATTTATAATATAACAATTATAGTTTTTTAACAGGCAGCTGCAATTACTGATAATAATTATAGCCCCTATTGGTTGGCTTTAAAGTTTCTCATGTAGTTTTAGTTGAATAACAGACAAAAATACAGCACTTTAATATTCTATATAGTATCTATGGATTATGCGTGTTGGGGCGGAGTAAGTATACATTCCTGACTCCGTGGTGCAATACAGGATGTCGTAAGAGGCGACTAAGCTCGGCGCTGGCAGATCGTGGGATAGCGTGGCCTGCTGAGGCATAGCTAAATGATCTGCTCGCCAATGGACAGCAGCATAGGCGGTGTGAGATGTGCTCTGCGATCCCCAACCGGAGATTATGGGCATAATCCCCCCGGGGAGGCCTATGTCCAGCGATTACAATAGTCCGATGGTAATGATAATGATAGTAGAGTAGAGATTATTATCAGTGGTCCGTGTAACCCAAGCGTTGGTGTTAAAGTACCTTTAATACAATCTTGTTTCTACTCTTAATACGATTTTAAAGTCAGTTAAACGAGTAGTTGAAGAAAAAGTCATGTTTAATGTAAACTGTAAACATTTTCTGCAGAATAAACTTAAACAAAGCAAGTGTTAAATAATTGCCATCTCTTTATTCGCACTCGCGCCTCTCTATCGGAAATGCGTTATTTACCGACGCTGCACGCCTGTATTCCGCACAATTAATTTTTACAAGCGCATTTACGCTTTTTATTTTCCCTACGCCGTAGCGCCGCAGCCGTAGCCCGCGGAGTCTACGTACAACAGTGTTTGTAGTTTTTACGTTGTAGCAAACTTCGTAGCTGATGGTTTTATACTGGTTTTTTTTTTCAAAAGAATTGTACAGGTTTTTTTTCACATTTGCAAGGCCGTATTTTGCTGTTGCATTTGTTAATATTTCACAAGTCAATGCTTTATTGGAGTTGTTCCACGATTCTGTTGAGTTTTATGATAGTGGTCCAACATTATTTTTCTAGCAACAAACCTGCGAGTGTATGAAAATTGGAAACTGTAATAAAATTGTGAATGGGAGTTTTTAATTTACTTTCATAATTATGGCACTGCTATTGATATAAAAAATAACTAGTAAAGTGAAAGAAAAAAAGTCTTAAATGAAATTTATCAGGTTTATGTTAACTTTATAAAATATATTACATGAATTGTTAAAGTATGTTAAGAGTCCATGCATTTGTTTTGTAGTGTAATCAGTTGAAACGCGAAATACGTTATACTAATTTTATTAATTTTGACTGCCTCATTGACCGTGTTGGTTGCAAGTCTGGATATGTGCTCGATAGATGGCAATAGGTTCACCACCTATTCCATAGTGGGACGTAAAAACGTAAATGGTGAAACATGGGAATGTTCCGCATTCCTCTGCCTACCTCTTCGAGGATTACAGGCGTGAAATTACGTTGAATTTTATGAATCCACAGATCTTATTGTATTTACGTAGAAGAAATAAGCTAAATCCCTATTAAGTTTTTAGTAAATGACAATTACAATCTGCATACATGAAAGAAGAAACTGATTGATAGATCTATCAAAGCACAACTAAAACTGCTGAGCCTCGACTTAAATGAGCCAAATTAGTGCTCAGTAAGGATTTTTAGAAATTTCATCCTTGAGATGGTAAAATTGGAGTCGAAGTATTGAATCAATTTTCATAAGTTTGCAAGTAATATATCTGAAATTTAAAAATTACGCTCTGGGTTAGTGAAAAAAATTGATTTATTGGAATGTATTGTAATATTGACTTCTGGCGGGTTATGTTAAATTTCGTATTTAATAAAATGAGACCTTTATACACCTATTTTTAGTACATGTAGATATGTAAAACCGAATAATTAAATTATACAACATAAACGGTAACTAAACAAAACCAAAGCCCGAGAGCGCTGCACAGCAACTCACATAAAGTAAATCTTGTTCCTGAACGTAAAGGTGACCATTACAAAACACGCACGCTATGTTTGCCGGCGCCCGATCCTCGAACGCCAACCTTGCTACACTAAATTTCGCACGCACCATTTCACATTTGCCGTTCGAAATTCTCGCTTTTTTTAATTTAGTTAATATTTCACTCGGTGCCATCTGTGTGCCGTTCTCCTTCGTTTATACGTTTTTATTTCATTAATCCTCCCGTTTGCTTATAAATTGTATAGTTCTTGTTATTTTATATTGTGTACCTACATATCATTGTTGTGTTTTAGATCCTAAAAGTTACATACTAATTAATAGACCGTTCCAAGTTCCGAAAAATAGTTAAAATATAATAATTCATCAACTTTGTTGGAAATTTATTGTGTTATGTTTTGGATTTATTTATTTCTTTCACAAATCAGGTTATGGAATAAAACACAAACTTTAATTTCGGTTATAAATTGTAAATCTTTTGTCAATCACATAAATATCAGAAGTCGGCATTCGGTAGGTGTTCCTAAGTTCTAAGTACCTCATCTCCGGAGACTCGCATCACAAAGAGGTCAACATCATCAGCTCTTTATCATTTTATCGTTGGAGACGGGAGTTCTCTCACAATGAATAAAGTTAAAACCATAGTTTATTATGACGGGCAAATGCGGCCTATCAGAATTCATATGGCTTACAAAACATTATGAAGAACTATAAGATGTGTAACTTTCCACGCGACGGTTCCTTCACTGTTACAGCTAGTATTATTTATTTTTAAAAAACATTTTTATAAAGTGATGTGTGCCACGCTTGCGACACGAACAGAAAAAATAGCAATATGGTAATGAATACAAAGTGAAAGTCATGGTCCTTCATATAATTTATTACGATCGAGAACTATTCATATGCAATCTTGCTACTTTTATTTCGAAAGAGTAAATAAACATAATTCATGTCATATTTACGTCAGTTTTATAGACATTGATTTTGGTGCGGGGCTTGAATATTCAATTTTGTTGTGAATTCGAACAGTACATTGATAGTGACAATATTATATATCTGTGCCAATATTGTAAAAAAGTGCGTGTTTTGCGCGCAAGGAATTGTGTTACAACCAGTCACTGTTTCACTCCCCATTGGCGTTTACTTAAAATTTTCATGACTTGAGTGCGTGCTTCTACAGTTACATAAAGAAAAATAATCTGGTATTAACTAAATTATTGTCCATAAATTATTAATTTTATAGGCGTATAACAATTCAAGGGTATGGCATGCCTACTGTCCAATTTTATAATAAGTTGTCACTTGAGAGCAATTCAAAATTGGAATTACGTTGTTAGTTTGAGTGGGGGGAAGGGTGGGATAACAAAACAACAACGCATTGTAATTGCTCCAATTTGTCGCGAGCACAGCCGCCCAGAGATTGGTAATGACGTCACACCTCCTACTTGTCTGACGAGATCACCGTTCAATGCGACGGACACGACTTCAATACGATCGTTTTGTTCTATGTTACGAGTACAAAAAACCTGTCATTTTTATATATAGAAAAAAAATTAAAGCAACACACATTATCCATTGGAATTAAAAATAGAATTGTGGATACAATATTAAAATACATGTTACGTTACATATAGAGAATCTATCGTTTATAGGTTTCATTGTTAACATAGAAAGTTTTTTTTTTTTTATCTTCACGCCTATAATCCCCGATGAGGTAGGCAGAGGAATGCAGAACACTCCCACGTCTCACGTTTTTACGTCCCACTATGGAATAGGTGGTGAGCCTAT
>DWEJ01001740.1:0-12474 GCA_018245835.1 Mysoria sejanus stolli | reverse complement strand
TATATATATATATAATAAACGTTATTGTTCGTAAGAGATAATTCTTTTAATCTTGGCTGTGTGTATCAAAAGTTAAACATCTACAAAGCACATACCTGACTGATGATTCACAAACGTGTGGATTTTCTTAATTGACCATCACATACATGTCTCGTAAATCTTATAAATTCATCATTTCCAAAGCTGTTCGATTGTAACCGCTGTTAATAACACACCGCTAATAACACAGTGGTGTTTCAACCCCCGATAAATAACCACCTAGCAGCTCGCATCACCGACTCGGTCCACTTGCATAATAACATAATTACCGCATACAGTGTTTGTGTGTACATAAATAATATCACGCCAAGCCTCGCATAACACTATACAGTTAATTGCCCGCAATTTTACTAAAGACAATTTGGCGCTGACACATGTTGGATCACGGTTTTGTCGGTTTATATCTTTAAATGTATTTAGTGTAATAGAAAATTTATTTGTAAGTCGATAATATGGCTCACAGTTAACAGTTGTAAATATGTGGTTATAGCTCGCAGGTAACAGAATCTAATATCAATCAGAAATCTCTTTGCATAAAACTTTGCTTCCATTATAACGCAAGTCAGACTATATCGAAGTAAAAGAATTCAAGCAATGACATTTAAAAGACAAAGAGAAGCGTCATTAGTGGAAGTGGTGACGATATATAGAAAATTGATATTCAAAACAATTGAATTATAATTTCAATTTCCAATTTAGCATACGCATTTTAATTTTAGAATACAAATAAAATCGTGCGATTTATTACAATTTAAATATTTTTATATTCTGAAATTTAAATAAGTAACGCAATTGTGGTATATTTATTTAATTATATCGAATTTCAGTGTTTCATGTACTGTTTAAACATTGGAACTACAGTAATTTTAGGAGTTATTTGGATGTATTTGGACATTCAATTGTTAAGCTATTTTTGGCCGTATAGAGGTCTTTTGTTGTGGAAACAATACAGTCTTCACCTATTGTGGCCCTTTTGTATCATATATATCCGTCAAGTGTAGTTCGTATATAGGGTCCGTGTAGTTACGTTTTCAGCAGAGGCTCGCCTCGAGCCTTTTGCTATGCAAACCGGAGAGCAAACTAAGACAGTGCTAAGTTTACATTTAGTTTGATGTCCTCCTGTATGCATCCCTTACATAACACGATGGAATTATATTATGAGTTTAATCTCTACCTATATTCTCCTATTCTTAGAGTTTAAAATTTAGAAATGTGAAATATTTCATATTATAATAATTTGTGTATGACGTTTACAATAGTCAAAACCATTATATCCATATGAAAATTAAGATAAACAGCATCTATTATATTTTATATATCGCGGTGTAAGAGTCAGATGAACGTATCTAAATTTTTTCAATTTTAACGTCGGCTGGTTTTAATTATATGTTTTGAGCAGTTGACGCTTTAGAAAAAGTCAATGCACTCATGACATTGTGGTCTAGATCATCAATCAATATCACCATGAGAAGCCATTTTTATCATTCGTCGTCATTCGTCGCGAATTGTCGTCTTCCCGGTGCATACAGATAGATATACAAGTATCATATAATTATTACTTATAATACAAGTTACTATTACATTAACTATGACTCTTACCTTTTAATTTTTATTTTTTCTGTTACGTCTGTTATTGTTATTACTAATAATAACGGTGGCTCCTCTTAATAAGATAATTTGCATTAACGACAATTATTACAGAAAAAACATTGCGCAGTATTAATTGGGTTCAGATATCCAACTTTCCATCAGCTACCTCCCTAGATGTGCAATAAACAACACCCTTTACTGCCCTGGCCGGTGCAATCTTAATTAACTAGAAGTTGTCATTCCGTTTTGTTGGGATCTTTCGAAGTTTCAAAATATTTTCACAATAGCAAACTGTTATTGGGTCTCGCTGTTCTCTTAGTCGAACTGCAGAAATATTTCTCGAGTAACTTAAAACACCTTATACAGGTACTATGTACTTGAAATATGTTGACAGTTTATCATCGGACTGGTTTGTTTTTTGGCAATCTCACCTTGGTTTCAGACAATACAAGCTCTGGTTTCAGACAATACAATTGGATTCATATAATGGACAAGAATTTAAGTGTGGTAATTGGTGAGCTTTTCTGTCCCTTAAATGCAGCTGATGGAAGTACTTGGGAATAGTACAAAAAAACTTAATTTCTGCTTGTTTATTTATGATACAGTGGTTATTAATAAGTAAAATCACTTTAAAATATACATGTTTTAACATCAGATATATAATGCGGCTATTTTGTACTCTCCTAATGATAGCTAAAATATAAATAACATGAAAGTGAAGATTTTATGGACATGGAGAGTACACTGCATGACTTGAATAGTCATGATCCAGGAATCTATTCAACATTTTTTGAATTTTTAATTTCCAATTTTTTATTAAAACTTTCAGCCATTTCACTCTGTATACTGTGAATATATTTATTCCAGTGTGTGAAAAATGAATTTCCAAATATACAGAAAAGCTGAATCTAGCCCTAATGCTATAAACTTGTTACATAGCAAAATGCATTCACTTGATTTTTTTTTCCTACTGAAAAAAAGTTTTGTTGAATTTACATACTTTTCTAAATTTCGCACATGACAAATTTCTAAATTTCGTGTGAAGATATGTACCTATGTATGTATGCTTCTTTTCACTTAATTGGGAAGTACCTTAGGAACAGTAGGAATTAGACAATGTACCTTCATTTCATATAAAAACGGGAATAATATACTCTCAATAATATTTTAGTAATGAAACACGAAAAATCGTACCTACTTACTTTTTGAAATTGCCTGAAAGACGAATACGGAAGATTAATTTTCAAATTGCTGTTTTGACTTATATTTAACAACAGGCACTGAAAATATACCTTATTGTCAAAAGTTAATACTGTTTTTGGCTTGAACTTTAATGGATTAAGGTGGTTTACTAAACGTACTCTGATGAAATCCCATACATATTCTTAGCTTTCAGTTTAACTGCATTTATATTTGTGATTATATTATCATCATACAAATTCCACTACGTTCTATTGCCTGTAAACAGCTAATCACAACGTGATAGTTCACGCTGTCGCATCCGAGAATATCAAGTATACAATTATTACATTGTAGTACCTATATATGTTCTGAAGCATCTAGTAAAAATCGATAGCATGAAAAGTAAGTTAAGTAGCGTAATAAGCAAGTTGAAGATCCTCTCCGAACCGCCCGCAGCAGCGTAGTCTCGATTAACTTGGGGTTTGTTGTTGCACCGTCTTGTCTGCAGTCTCTAAACTTGGCGATTGTTCGCGGAACTGCAATACGAGACTCTTATTACGCTTCGCCTCCCTCTTGTTTGAACTGCGAAGAAAATGAACGAAACTTCTTACACGAACTATGCTAAAGTTTTCAAGTGCAGTTGAATAAATTCAGGCCATTCTTAAATTCCGCAAATTGGTTTTGCGTTTCTTGAAGTTTGTTCATTGGCGAGTTGATGTTTTTTATTGTACAGATAATGTTAATTTATTATATTTATATAACAATTAAGTTTTTACAGTTGATATAAGACAACTGTTAAACGTTCGCTCGCTTCAACATCCTTATATCGGACGTTCTGTTTTAGTCGTGCAGTGAAGTAACTTTACTTTATGATTAAAATCAATTTATGTACGGTAAGGATATCATTTTATTCCGCAGAAAAATTCACCGGTTAATAGGTACGTAGACGTTATCTTATTATCTTGGAAATCGATATTTTCTTTTAATTAATTCTGGATATACAGATGGCGCTTTGTTAAAAACATTGGAAATGAACGCATTATCTTAAGCAACGCTTATAAAACGGATGCACTGAATCCATTGAAAGTGGCATTATCATTCCGAGTTGACCGCCCACATCGCCACGTCGTACGAGTCTCGTTCGACTCGGTTGCCTCACGACTTCGCAAGTGAATGAACTGCCAAGTGTTCTGTTCATTCATGAATGAATTATACGACGATTCGGTTTCATGCTTGTTAAGATATTTCGTACTATTCTTTATGATCTTAAATAACTTAGGGCGTACAGTTGACGAGCTATAACGCTGCTCATCTGACAAAATGAGCATAATTTTCAATATAATTTTGTGTCCTTCTAGCAAATGGTTTTAAGCATCATTTTTGGAATCCCATGTTACGTCATAAGTGGTCAGTTTTAACATTATAAAATTACATGAAACATTCTACTCATACTATTCTTCATATTCGTATCTGAATTAGGTATAGAACTACCACACAGAAATATTTACATTTATGTTTCTGTGATGCAAGTAAACTTCGTTAAAAAACTTACGTAACGTAATAAGCCGTAGGACGTTAGTGCACTTAAGAGCATCCTAAACTGATACCAGTCGTGTTTTATTTAACACAAGCAATCGAAATACAATTCAAAGAGGATTTAGTAGATAAATAAATAAATAGGCACTCCATCAGTTTGAGGTTGATGTTTACATAAAAATTTAAAATGGTATATCAGTGGGCACATAAGGGCGCTCGCTCTTAGCTTAATATTGCTCGAAACTTTCACGGGACGTGATTGCGAATCTGAAAAGTTCACATTTGTGCATGTTTTTGCCGCATGTGCCGAGTTGAAAACAGGCTCATAAGAACGAGAAACCGACTTTAACACCAACTTTTAAAGCAGTTTCTCGATTGAACGACATATAGATAAGCATAAACAATTGGTTTTACAGTCATGTCTTTAACTTTGAGCGGAATATCTATTGAGAGTTCATAGTTCTGAACTGTCGTCTTTTACTGTAAAACTCAATACCGCACCTTCATCTTCGAGAATTCTCGATATCATTCGACGTTGTAACATTAAGCCACGAATGTTTGCATTAAACTTTGTTTTTGTATAAATTATTAAATGTATAAGACTAAATAAATGTAGTAGACTATAATATTTATATTAATAACTTGTTGGTTATTAATCTTAAGTGCAATCGTCCTAAGTCACTAAAATTTTACAGATCGTTCGCGATATACAAATGACTGCGCAAATGTGCAATATAACCTACAATTGAACACATGACAAACTATCATTCAGGTATTTTAATATCACAATCATTGTTCACCGCTTCAGAAAAGTATGAAAAAAAAAACAGCCCGATGGTTTGAACTCTTGCAAATTGGCTCTAAGCTAGAGGGCGGCGGCGTTCAACAAGAACGCACGGATGCAGTGCCGCTCTCTTTGTTAAGGCCAAGTGCATGCACGCTTTTTTTCACAATTATCAATTAAAATGATCATAGAACTGTTCCAAGCGAAATTATATTTGTTATTTATAGTTCTACATTTCTTAGATCTTTTTATATTGTTTATAGTGGTTGTGGACTCTATGGAAATAAGAATTAAATATGAGAACAGATAGTACAAAGATTCGCACAATTTTAAGATGAAACAATTGAAAACGTACATTAGCTATGAGTTGACTAATATAGAGGATAGAAGTTGAGTTATAATTATTATTATTTAATAATAGTAATTGTTTGAGCTTCTTTACTATATTTTAGTTACGATTTTAAATTTTGTACTTATAATAACAAGTGTGTTATATAGAGATGTCTAAGAAATATACCAAATAACATGTAGAGTAACTTGTACAATAACCAAAACTTATTCTCTGTCCATCAATAGTAGCGGGTATAAAAGTAATTTATACAGAGCTCTCTAACTTGTCGTCCGCTACCCGTAACATGTTCCTATTGTTATAATGCACTCGGGCCCAAACACTTGAACACTCCACTGTGTCCAATTAGTGGACTCTGAGCCTTAGACAAGGAGTTGCAGGGCCGACGAGAGCCTGCGAACAAAACTATGTGGTGTAGCAGAATAACGGCATGAACAAACGACTGCGCAGAGGATAACAGGTCTCTCTAGTTGACGACGTTAATGCCTAATTTAGCAAGACACGAGCGAGGCAGATGTTAACAGTAATAATAATTACTTTTATTGCAATTTATAATTTTTCCTATGATATCTTGTTACTTGCATTCGATTAGCCTTTATGATAATAAAGTAATTTAAACGTATCTTAATATTATGAATACAAGCAATCGAATACAATAAATAAACTATCATGAGATACTATGTAGTATAGTAACTTCGTAAGAAATATTTTACACAATATGTTCCACTTATCTTTTTATCGACTTACAGTTTCTTATACATTTCTATAGTTTTTCAATGTTTTGATTCTTGTACTTCATGCAATTATTGTGGAATAAAAAGCTTCGGCACAATATTTATAGCAGTTTAGACTTCCGGATAACATTCATAGACGTATTCAGTGCTCATAACACCTATTACAAACTTCATGCATTGTCGCCTATCTATTAGTGCTTTTATGTGTTGTGTTTGAGGATTCATTTTGAATCGTTTCTGAAACATTAAGCGCCACGCTTCAGTATTTAATATAAACAATAGGTGCCATATTACTAAATTTCCAAATAAAACGCCTCGCGTCTTTTGTTAGAATTAATTTATCAATGTCCCCGATATTTAAATTGTGGACGCCACATTTTATGGTTGCCCATACTGAGTTTCTGTAGGTAGGTTCCAATATGACAGTTAATCTGGTGTTATTAGTGTCGAAAGGCGACAGCTGCCCATTTACTTGATTTGGCTAGGCCTGCAAGCAATATCATGTTAATGAGGCATTGAAATAGGATGTAAGTTATATTAATAACTGGTTGTGTATATCTCGCTCTCTGTACTGATGTTCTACTCTACTGGAATTGTTTGGGCTCGACGCACCCTGCCGCACCCCCGCCTCACGTACACAAGCAAACAGCTACCTAATAGCACACCACTCTTTAACTATACGACTAGACGTTCTAGATAGACGGCAGTGGGAAACCTGTATGGGCGTAATACTTTGAGTACGTACACGCTGTGAAACATTGAGAAATATTGAGCTGTTTGAGTTTTTGTATGAGATTTTGTTAAGTTTCTGCCTTGTTGGTTATGTTGATCGCAAGCGCGACTATCGATCTAGCGGTCCTGGATTCAACTCTTGGATCATTGTAATTGTAATGATATCGTAAACATCATTGTAATTATGTCGTAACAAAAAACATGAAACCTCACGCTTGTAATTTCCGAACAGGTAAGCAATAGAGGGTAGCATGCTCCCACGTTTTCAAAAAATTAGAAGCATTTATAAAAAAGTTACTATTCCCTATTCTGTATATGTTTCATTCAATAAATATTACTAAAAACTATTTAATAAAAATGTAGTTACACTAGAATTAACCAAATACATATCTCAGTAGGTGTTCCGCATCACGCACGGCTTCGACTTCGGTGGTTAAGATTCCACGTACCAGAACTGTTCAAAGCAGTACATCAAGTATTCAAATAAAAAAATTGCATCAAGACAGTGATATATTTTCTAATTACTATTAATGTTGAGTCATCATATTTTTCTTTATCTTAATAAAAGTTCATGTAAATATTTATTTTACTGTGGAACGAAAATTTATTTATATACACCTTATAAACACAAATATTTTATTATATTTATGTTATATATACAAATAATTTATTAAAATACACCTTTGCTACCTGAAAATACTGAATAATAAACAATCCTAGGTTAAACCAGGAATCTAAAATCTGTCTATCACACTGTGTAAACGAGAATACTAAAATGTGTATACACTAGCTTTAAGAGAAATAAGGCGTAGCCTACGACTCCCGCACTGCTCTGAAATTCGGTTTACTAACCACCGCACCGGGTGAACAGGCTAATCAGAGCTATATGTCATCTATATAAGTATGTGAGATAAAATAGTACGGTACAGTTATAAAGAGTAGAAATGTAGAAATAAGCTATTTCTATCTGCACAAAAGATAACTGTTGTCATTAAAATTAGCGATCACAGACGAACACTTCAGATATCCTAAAAGATCATAATAGCCTATAATTATTCATGACGAAAGACAGATTTCATTCATATCTACGCAGCTTTAATCTATCTACATGGTCCTGTTGGTTCGTTAGGGCGCGATCAGATCACAATTTTGTTGTAAAGATTATGTCCTAAAGAAACCTCCATCCGGTCTTTGGATGTGACTGTTACACACGAAGTAAAACGACGCAAGATTTAAATTGTCCGAGGAATAATGTGTGCTCAACGATGTATAACAATTTTACTTAACATTTTTGTATAATTTATGATGTTTTAAAATTAAGCTAGGTCGTATTTTATTGACATTAATTGCGCAGGCGATTAATTTAATTGATAAAAATATGATAGTTTTAAGCGAATCTAATGTTAATATATACACAAATATTACACTCGAATAATATTCCACGTCAATATTGTATATAAATTGTGGCTGGATTAGGTATTCACTAGAATAAATAATCCTTTTTTAATGTTTTGTTAATTATTGTTCATTTCTATTTTGATTAATGTATATTTCAAATTTACTTAAAGGTTTTAAACTGTCCTAAAATCCTTTCATATTCGTTTATACAAATCTTGAGACTAATCTGTGAATCGTGACGCCGAGTGTACAGGCTCCGCAGGTCGACATTGGTCCTCCGATGTCGGACATGTCGCTCCTATCTGTTTCGATGCATTTGTCGTTTAAACACCAACCTGTAATAAATCAGACGCAATACTGAAAACCAACAAAGGATATATCTCACGTAGAGCTTAAAAGAAAAACGAACTTTAACCAACTAGAATAGAGACACATTCCCAATGTCAACAGCGATGGTTATGGGATAAAACATTCAAGGTAATTTAAGCCTATCTCGAGTCCACTACGGACACTCTTCATTCAATACTTGAAAGAGATTCTTATCGGGCGTCCTTAAATAGATTAGTAGATTAATGATGTCTGTAATAATTAATAATGGATCATGAATTTTATAACAACAATAAAAGCGGTTCGGTCGCCGTCGTAAAACGTGCTTTGCAGTTCGTGTTGTTTGAATCCTTTAACTTTACGATCCGTCAATACGTTGTATATACTCGCTCTTAATTACCGGTGTTATCGTATACGCTTTATGAGGTTTCATTTTTTACTCTCAATGTCCCTCTAAATGTTGGTACCATGTCCAGTTTATTCATTCTGATTCGATGATGAGTACAATAATAGTATTCGTGTAAAGTCTTCAAAATTTTACTGAG
Source organism: Mysoria sejanus stolli (assembly GCA_018245835.1). Lineage (NCBI taxonomy): Eukaryota > Metazoa > Arthropoda > Insecta > Lepidoptera > Hesperiidae > Mysarbia > Mysarbia sejanus. The sequence goes on along the minus strand of DWEJ01001740.1, from coordinate 3,258 downwards.
CATTATCATATTATTTATGCCTTTTAAGCGCGTTATTTAAATATTCTAATACGGTTCCAGTCACACGGTGTTACGTTACAAAAGATGTATTGTTTCCGTTCTGCATACAAATGCCAGTTCCTTGAGTATTAATTAGAAAAAATTACTTTCGTCTATTGTACACATAAATTATTGCCAGTAAAGTAAATGTCATACGACTGTCTGAAAACACTAATGAATTGTTGTCCGTGACTCATTAATCAAATTATTTTACGGAAGTACAATCGCGAATCCTACAAAAATCCAATTACCCGATCAAAATAAATCGATGTTTGCACCCCACTTATCGTATTTATCAACTTAATTGAAACCCATACAAGAATCATTGAGATTGATCTAATCAAACGAGTCAGTAAAAAATAACGAAGTACCCGAGCGCATCTCGGTCAACGTACAAGCTTTAAAAAGTTAAGCCCTTTTTCGAAAAGGAGAAAAAAAGGAGCGCCCCTAATTGATGCGTCGTCTTTGTTTAGTTTAATTCTAACATGCTTTTCCCATTAAAGTGGTCAGGAATCGGCCTCGTGTCGGAGATAAGGCCGACTCTTTTACTCCTTACACGTTATAATATTATAAAGTTGGGGCGAACCCTCCGCACTTTTAACCCTAGTTTAACTCGAGGTACTCGGTCGCCACACAAATAAGTGAATCACGCTGCGTTCGGCATCGTCGCGTTTTTACATTGTCACAGTGTCCCCAGAGTGCTCGGGGAGTATTGAGAATCGATATGTTTGCGCTAAGTGCTTAAGTGCTTGCAGGGGATTGCGTTTCACTGATGAATAAGCAATGCAAATTTATTAGCTTGCCCACATCTGTGTGGGTGCGAAAAGAAATAGCTTACGCTATTAACTCACTATTAAAATAGGGAACATGTGTAATAAAGTTACGATACCCTACCTTTAATATATCTGTCTAATCCTTAAAAAGTATTAAAGCATCAACTAAAGGGTACCCGAGGGAGATAGGATTACGTAATACATTTTTATGTCATTGCTGCACTCGGAGGAATCACCTTCAAATAAGAAATTAAGTAAATATTAATTAAATTGATTTATTCAATATAATTTAAAAGATCTATTATGCTAGTTAAATCATAAAAGCATTTGGGCTGGTATGGATGAGTGCTCAATTGAAATACGATAAAAGATAATAGAAAAATAAGATACATATGACCACTTAACATTCCAACCAAAAGTTTTTATAAGGTAAAGCATCTCGAACAATATCCTCAAACACCATTGTTCGATATTAGTTACGGGTAACCGCGCCCTGGAAGGTGCATCATCCGCTTATTTTCCGCTACATTTAGTGCAAAGAATGGTCATTAGCGACAAAAGCTGTCTACGTTTTTATGATTCAAGGTTCTATGAAAACATATATTTGTAAACGGTTAAAGTAATTAGAGTTATTTAATGTAAAAGATTTCTAACAACATTTCTTATGACGTATGTGTAATAAATAATCATTCGATTTATTCTTAACTTGCAAATGGAAACAATACATATTTGTGATACAAGCACTAAAAAACTAAATAAAGAAAAGAAGATATACAACAGTACTTGTGTAGATCATTAAAAGTAAACTATTCCAACCCTTGTCACTTAGTAGTTTACTCAAAGGACGGCAGCGTTGTGACTAAATTGCTCTGGCTACTAAACAAACTAATTTAATCATTATTAGTTCGAGCGCGGTGGCACCGGGCCGGGGCGGGTCGTGAAGACAACTCGGCACCTTTTGTGGGGTTTGTGGATAATCTTCGTTTTACGTGTATTAACATGCGGAGCTGTGTCCAGTCGCACGTTCGATTCCCGGTCCACACTCCACACCCACGTTATCAGCGTCCACGGTCAATGTTCGATAATTTTATTACAGAAGTTTTGTCAAATTACTTGAGCCTTCAAATTAAATTAAACGATAGCTGTCTCCTCTTGATATGAGGTATTAATTTATATTGAGTCGGGTTCTGTTAGGTTTTGTTGCCTTAACGCTAGAGACAAGACCGAATAGAATATATATTAGTTACATTTTCATTAGTTACATGATTATATATTAGTTACATTTTCATTAGTTTAATGTGTGTAGTAAAAAATAGAATTAGTAAATTAATACAATTATTGCTTATGCGTTTATCAATTTAGAATGTTAAGAAAAAAATATAACAGTTATAAAAGAGCGCATACCTAGATTACACCGGTAAAACACGTCTCATTTAGAGTACAAACATAAATAGTAACTCTATACATACTTATTACGTATAAAAGAAGGATACATTTTGTGAATATACAACTAGATATTTTTGTATAATAACAATCATTGCATCGTAAAGGTTGGACGCCATACAAATTCACTGTTCTCATAATGAACACTTATCGGGAACCAAGTCTTCACTAAACAGGGTGATTGGCGGCAAATGCGCAGGCGTCGGAAGCGACAAACGATCTTCTCGGCCTCCCCTGCGTTTCAAAATGACACTGTAAACAAAAGTATCATATAAGTTTATTAATTACACAGCCCCTGAGGCTCCAGCCTCCATGAATAATAATTATTGGATACCAAAAAGCTTTGGAACGCTCAAGAAGGGAAAGTTTTACAAAGAGCTTTTATTATTTAAGAAGTACCGTCGACGTGGAGAAACGAAGTATGCTGACGGAGAATTGTTATGCAAAAAATAGCTATGGGGCGATTCATTTAAGGATCATTTTACTTTCGCAACCCCGTCATTTGTCACGACCGAAGAGAAAGTGGCGGAAGAAAGTCAATAGTAGGTGTTTAAGGGTAGACTTTATGAAGAGTTGCTTGCAACGCCCTAATCTGTTGATAAAATCGATATGGTGTTTGTTAATATGGTATAATAAATTTGATGGAGATGGTTCAAATAATAAAAATGGCCCAATAACTTTATGTATATTATTCTAGTTACAGTTAGAGTCAGAATTTTGGATTTTAAAATAAATAAATTATGATCTTTTATTAGCCGGAGTCGGGATTTGTGTCCGCTGTACAATAATTTAACCCCCTATTCCATAGTAAAAAGTGAACATAGCTGGTGTAATGTGAAAGTATATTACGCTCCCTCTGCCTACCTCTACGAGGACTATAGGCGCGATGTTACTTTATAATTTTTATTATAATATTTTAAGCAGCTATATGTATAACATGTTCATAATTCGTCCGGGGATTTGTACTGTGAGGTATTTTTTACTCATCATCTGTGGCGCTACG
>DWEJ01001739.1:0-12477 GCA_018245835.1 Mysoria sejanus stolli | reverse complement strand
ATCGGGCACGTATCCAGACTCCGAACCACTACTAGAAAATTTAAATTAGAAAAACTTTGTAGTGCCCGACCTGGGAATCGAACCCAGGACCACCCGATCGGCAGTCGCACTTCCATCCAACACGACCAACGAGGCTGTCAATAAGAAATCAATTTATGAAGAAAGACATGTATGGCAATAGACCCACCCCCTAGTCCGTTGTGGACGTAAACGTAACTGGTGAAACGTGATATTGTACTAAACTTCTTTGCCTACCTCTTCGGTGATTACAAGCGCGAAATTGAGTTTAAGCAATTCCCAATCTTATACTACATATATATAGTACCTATTACTATTCAAACCAAATGGGTTACATATGGGGAGTCATGTACGTGTGACAATATTTTCAGATTTTAATCACAGGTATAACTGTCTTATCTAAATAAGACTCCATATTAATATTATTTATGTGACGTAAAAAAAGCAAGTAAATGTATTTGATTCTTTTATAGTCGCTTCATTTCAATTTATAGATCTAACGGTTAAGCTATAGTACCTTAGTAACACAATCAGGCTATCAAGCACATTTTCATGGGGCGTTTTCGCCTATGTTCCCAGCGCATAGCATGCTGGTCGTGGACTGCAGTACACAGCTTCACGGGTCGCCTCTCCTGCTGGCCGTCGGCGACCATAGCGTTTACTTGTGCCTAGGTAGGCTGCGTTATACTGCGATCAGCCGGGTGCCAAAGCCTCATCTTTTATACAGCGCGGTGAACCATGGCGCGCTAGTTTGGCTAAGATGGAGATTCGAGACCCTTGCACCTCTTTAAAACAATGTGCTAACTACGTAGAAAATGTCAGCAAATATCAAGTCCGTCTGTTGTTTTAAGAATATAGTATTATTATTGTCCGTTTCAGGAACAGATTTGTTAGATGAAAGAAAATAAGAATTAATTATGTTTAATCATATAAGTATCTACCTCATTGGTTATGTTGGTTGCAAAGGCGACTCTTCTGGGATGTCCTTGGTTCAAGTCCCGCGTCGGGCAATATAACATTTTTCTAATTTAGATTTTCTAGTAGTAGTTCGGGGTCTGGATTTGTGCCCGGTATATTGCGATATGGTCACCTATTCCATAATGAGATGTAACCGTAACTGGTGAGACGTGGGAGTGTTCTAAACTCCTCTGTCTACCTCTTCGGAGATAACAAGCGTGATGTTACGTTGGTTTATATTGATCTATATTAAATCTCCAGCCTTTAATACTTGAATAATGTTAATAGAAGAATAACGGCATAGAGGTAACAAATGCGAAGAAAGCCCAATGTTAGTCACAAAGTATAATATTAGAGGTTCTTGAAACTTCCATATCTTATAATTATGCTAGTATGCTATATATTATACCTCCAGTATTACAATCAGGGATGTTACGAATATTCGCATCCACATCCGCAAATGCAGAATATTCGCATCAATGCCGACATCTACATCCGCATTCACATCCGCATCAATCAATGCGGAGTTTTTACGGATGCAGATTCAAATTAACAAGTAACTACATGTAAAGAAAGTGGGCGGAGCTAGAGAAGCACGTGCTTCGCGTTTGTTTTGGTAATTGCTATTATTGCATTCATTCGGTAACTGACCAATAGAAAGGCGCACATTGGTAACGAGATCCTTCAGGTTCAAGAAATGATCCGGCCTTAGCGCCACGGGGGCGGTCACATTTTAGATATGTTCTTTCCCCGATAATGTTTGCTGTCAAATATTATATTAAAGTTATTATTATGTTAGTCAAGAACTATATTAAAATAATAAAATATTGAAAGTACTTAAATACAAACTATACTGTGGCAGAAATTTATAAAAACTATCTTAATTAGTGGTCCATCTAGGTCTTGGACCCAGCCTAGGTGGGGGGTCATGACCCCCCATGACACCCCCCCTGGATCCGCCCTTGTTCAGGGTTTGGTTGTTGTGTTTAACATTTTAATAATTATCCTTTTACAATCCGCAACCGAATCGCATCCGTATCCGCATCAAATCCGCATCCGCGGATGGGAACTTTTAATAATCCGCATCTGCATCCGCGGATGTCAAAATTCTTGCATCCGTAACCACCCTGATTACACTCGTAGCTCGTAACACTAATATTGAACTAAAGTTTTGAGTGACTTTAACTTCATCAGTTGCAAAATTGTTCATTGTGAGAAACATTTTATCCTTAATAAAATTTTACTAACTTATTAATATTACAATTGTGAACTAACATTGCGTGTCTCTCTGCCTTTGTACATCCGAACCGTGTTAGTTTAAACCTGGAAAAACGAAGAAGCGAATTCGTAAACATTCGAAAATAAATACCAAATGGAGAAATGAGGAATGAAAAATCACAATAACACAGTTACATTTTCCGCAAAAACAAAATCCCGTCTAATAGCTAGTTAATCGTGCTTCCTTAATATAAACAGTTTTGTAAATGGGACCCATGTCAAAATGTTTCATGATAGAATACTAAGTGTCCAATAAAAAACTAGCTACACCGTTCAGAAATCCACTGGATGAATGACCATCTTAAATCTATCGCCTTACACTAATCTACACGTTATAAAATCACTCACACATTCTTAAACAATGTAACAAACTTGTTCATGTCATCATATTTTCTTTTAACAACTTTAGTGCTATAATAATAAGAACTACTTTTATGGGTCGAATTATTCAAAACGGTAACTGAAATTGATTCGACCAAGTAACTATTGCACTTGGCTATTCAGCGCGTGAACCTTATAGTATTTTACATAAGATAGCTCTTTGTTTGTTTTTAAATTTTTAAGAAACTTTGTGCATTTCAAACGTGATTCCACCCACACATACATGCTAGATACCATAAATTAATAAAGGGACTACTGGGGGCATAAATAAATCTTTTGTTCCGCGGAGAAACATCCGTTTAATATAATTATCTTTACGAGCGCCTTTTGTATTTAGAAACTATTTACGTATTATAGATTTGTTGCTATCAGTGTGGTGAGTTCTAACGATATGGCAACACCCACTTACATTTACACTTACATAGACACATAGTATGTATTTTGGTTGTTATTATGACAATGTGATTATTAAAACCCAAGAAGCATTTTAATTTTTAATTACTGATTAGGTAAATGAAATTGAAAAATGAATTTTCCTATAGATTTGTCAATAAATCGTTCAATTTTCATGTCAAGAAAAGAACACATCATTGAAAAATGACAATACATGCATACATATCTTCACGCCGGCTCCCTCACGTGGTAGGCAGAGTAAATGACAATAATTTAAGAAATGTGCCCGACGCATGGCAATAGGTTTACCACCTATTCCATAGTGGGACGTAAACGTAACCGGTGAAACGTGGGAGTGTTCTGCATTCCTCTGCCTACCTCATTGGGGATTACAGGCGTGAAATTACATTTTTTTTAATTTTAGAAATAAAATAGACGATAATTTAAGTGGATTAAATATGTAGATATATTATTAACAGAAGCCATATATTAAATTATGTACTCGTATCTCTATATTTTTGTATTCGCCGATCGCTTCGTGTATTCGGTCACAGAAAAAGTTTTGTAATTTACCTATTGCATTGGACACACCTATATTATTTAAATGAAAGCTTTGGATAAACCGATATGCGTGATTTTAAAGGATTTTTTTACCTTCACGCCCATGTTTCCAGTAGGGACATACAGAGGAATGTAGTAAACTCCTGTCACGTTATATACTTCATAGGATAGAGGGTGAGCCTATTACCATAGACAGGGCACAAATTTTGAATACGAGCTCCTACTGGATATGTTGAGTAAGATTAACAATAATTTGTCCGACCCAGAGATCGATACCAGGATCGCTTCAATCATCAGAAAATCATAGTAATTATAAATAAAAACAAATATTAATTATCTATATTACACGTAACAAAACTTGCAATAAATCGTTGCGACGCGATTATTCAACTGAAACATACAACGCTCTATGATAGACGCGACGCGTTACGTCGGCGCAAAAATAACCGCTGACATTTTCGCGCCTAAACTCCCAATCAAACAGCGCCTAATTATAAATAATGCACACAGAATGTCTGTACCGAAGCAAGGATAGCGCATTGTGAGATTTGGATCTCCCGCCGCTGCGTCCGACGTAATTCTCTAGTTTGATATTATTGCACTGATGAACGTATTGTGTACGTTTAATATGAGTACGATTAATGAAAATAAACGAAGATCCCTTGTTCAAATTCCGGGTCGGGAAATATTGGTTTCTGATTTTTTTTCGCATTTAGTAGTGAGTCGAAGTCTGGATTTGTATCTGATGTATTGCAATAAGCTCACCACATATTCCATAGTGGGACGAAAATTACTGGTGAAACGTGAAAGTGTATTAGGCTCTTCCGCCTACATCTTCAGGGTTTCAGGAGTGATGTTACGTATACGTAATAATTGGCGAATTTGACTGTTGAGCGGAGGTTAGCTGTTTAATTGCCATTGACCATCTCGAATGTTTCCTCGGAGTCTACATAGGTATAAATTTGTCTATATAAGTAGGCATATAGAAATTTATATATTTGCCTGTTGTCCATTTGATATAATAAAATTACTGCCTCGTTTGGGATCCAATGGCTGTGTATGACTCGTTCCGAGATTATATTTTTATTAGATTACAATTGTTACAATTTTCTCATATAGGTAGAGTATGAGTAAGTGAATAATTTCATTAAATCATAGTGTAATTTGATTTTCTGAAATTATTCATTTTCAATTTTTGGGAAATATCTATGCAGAAGTACGCAGCGCCCTTGTATATAATTTCTTATGGATGCCTTTCTGTATCTTTTCACTGTTTAAATAAAAATAAAATATATGGATATTCTTATACATACATACATATCTTCACGCCGGGTCCCTCACGGGGTAGGCAGAGAGGATAGTATATTTAATCTTATATATTTTATTTGTACATTTGTTTCAAATATATATAAGGAATTTCTGAAAATTGTTGAGCATTACAAAGTGACGCATCAAACATAATAATCGCTGGAGTTTTCAGTCACGTTTTCAGGAGCAGAGCATTTGACTTAGTACCGTCTTAGTTTTTTTCGCAAACTGGTCTATAAAATACGAAAGATATTTCAATTTAGTTTTAAAACTGCCTTGTGGTTACAGTTACAAAGTGGTTACAATCGCGACTGCCAGTCGAGAGGTCTTAGGTTCAAATCTTGCTTAAGGTATTACAAGATTTCTTTAACTTAAATTTTTTTGTAGTGGCTCGGAGTCTGGATATAATCTCGGTATATGGCAATAGGCTCACCATCATTTCCATAATGGGACATAAACGTAACTGATGAACCGTGGGAGTGTTCTATATTCCTCTGCCTACCTCAACGGGGTTTACGGGCATGATGTTACGTTTTATTTACAGTGATACCATGAATATTATAATTACTTATATTTATATTTTAATTTGGTACTATTGTTTTAAAAATAGCTCATTAAAATGTTATAATTAAGGCGACTGTGATCCTCTGTATTACTTTTTTGATTCTCTTATATCCTGAGAATGGCTATTGATCTCTTAGAATACATTGCAAATCAACCCTTAGTAGCTTAAATAGGGGATGACAGACATTATGCGAGCTATTTGGGAATTAGCGCGAACTTACAATTAGTAGTTAGATGTTACCGAGTAGTTTACATATATAAAAATTGTAATAGTAATTTTGTAGACAATATCATAATTTTTATATGTTTTTAATCTAAGGACTATGATAAAGGCCATAGGCAAAGTAAACATGTCTATTCTTGTCCGATGAGATCACGTACGAAATCAATGTGTCCTCTGGAAGGAACATCATAATTCGTCTATGTCAGCCTACTATAATACTTCTTTATCATGATGTTATTATTATAGGGTCTTGCGAAGTTCTTCAGGGGGTAGATATATGGATTTGGATATATGGCAATAAGCTTAACCCCCATTCCAGTGTCGGATGGATAGCATAGCTTATGAAACGTGTAAGTGTATTTGTCATCTGCGCAGCTTTTCGGAGATGACAGGCGTGATATTACATTTGTAACGTTAATCATTGGCATTTCAATTGTTAGGTTTTTATTGAAATGTATGTTGCAGTAATAAAGAGTTATATTAAAAATACTAAGTATAAATGCTTTTGAAAACCTTGTTCGTCAATGTTCACAATCATTAAAATACATCGATAATTATTTCTTTGTAAACGAAAAAACCTTGAATAACCATTCTGATATCTCAAATAATTTGATTCATTACGTTATACTTTTTTATATCTAAGTGCAAAAACATTGAGAACTGGTTGTCAAGAATTTATAATACTTATTAGTAAACGTGTCCTGTAGTGTGATCTTGAGAATTTTTAATTATTTACAGTTTAATTAATCAATTAATTACACATAACATTTACACGTTCATAATTAGTTCATAATTAATTAGTCACACGAGAGCTTTAAATAATAATTAATGTATACATTTGTTAATGAAATATATGATGTCATTGTAGTGGTTAAAGTTTATTACAAAGATCTGTATAATAACAGTACAATAAAATAGGGCAGAAATTTGATTTTTTTATTAATGTAAGACTCGAAGCTCGCTTAAACCAGCCGGTCGAAGGTCACGTTGAATTATTCCGCGCTCCAATTTCGCGGCATCTTTAAAAAAAAGCATCTCCGTCCGACCTCACAGTTAACCCTACACTAAAGACCCTTTTCTTGGCGCGTTTTTTGGCAGAAAAAAGGCGATCAGCAGCGCGTTCTTGCACCCGTCTCGGTATTCGTGGCCGAGCGGCTGCACCGTGCGGTCGTTCCACGAGCTAAAGTAATTTAAAACTGTACATCGAATTCACAGGAGCGCGGGAAAACTCGATGACGACCTGTCAAATTCTCCGTGCCCACACCGCCGAACGCGATTCACAGAATCGATTATTTTCAATAACACTCGCCTATAGCAATGTTTGTTATGATTCGTACAAATTAAACGGTGCACTGTTTTAAATATTTCGACAATGTCGGAATACATTGTGCGATACGTTAATTGTCGAACGTTATCCGTTTAGGGCACGGTAGATATACGTCGAGTTTACATTTTTGTCGGGATATAAACGTTATTGATAATTTCGCGGCGAGCCGTGCGTAGTTTTTATGAATGTTTTTGCGTATCGGCTTGTGGTGGGGGAAGGGTGGGGCCTCCGCTGACTCGTCCCTCTCCTATCGAGTATTTTGATTTAGTTTCCAAGTCTTACGTAGTTGTAGCAATTTTTTTCAGTCGCGTGTGTAAACCGCGCGCGGCTGTCGTATATTCGCGTGTTGGGCACAGATTTGGAGTTTCGTATACAAACGACATTTCCCGCGCGTCCTCTCCATATAATTTTCTTACAAATTTCAGACACTGTAAATAGAAGCTTAGTATACTAAACTTTTCTTTTCTCCATCGCAACCTGTGTATGTGTTTTTATTTGCTGTGTGTGTAATAACATTTGAATTATTGTGAGAAACATTAGTGACATTGTGTATGGCGGCTAATATTCTGTTCTTCTGTTCACGTTTGGATGTCTTAGTTTAAGGTAAGATTTATACAATATTTTATTAAAAACAGCATAATGACTGTCCCTTATTAATATTAACTTTAATAAATATGTGCGGTACATTTTTAATATCCTTATTTTAATAATTTGTTGAACGTCTTTGTATCCATCCAAGTTTCAAAAATTCACTTTAAACTTTGTGTGGTGTATATTACCTTAAGCGTCAATTTAATGCTAACAAGCTAAGCTAAAAATGAATTGAGTAATCGGTAATTATTAAAAAATCTAGTAATTATTTATAGAACCCATTTGCTGTATGTTATTCTGTAATTGATAGTTAATTTTGGTGGTCGTAACTAGATTATAGAATCTTGGTGTAGGTACTAGTTAACTCTTTAAAAAATGATTAAAAAAAACTGTTTTAATTTTTTTGTCATTTTTTTTATAATTTATTTGTTAGGTTTGTAAGGATATTTGGCACTCGATGCCTTCTGCGTACCCTGTAAGACTACTGGCGTAAAGGTATATTGGTAGTGATGAATAATTCCTTGATGTAAAGTTATGGGTTCCTGATATCCATAACTTAAGCTGCACACACGTAGAAAGCAGTTTATCTTATCTCAGTACATCAGTATCAGATGTAGCAGATAGTTTAGGGTTATAGGTCGCGGTGCGGTTGAGAGATCACGAGAGTACACGGTTCAAATCCTATGACACTTGTATGATTTCGTTTCAGATTAAAACCTTCGCTTCGTGAGTGTAACTTATTACTATTTTAATGCTAACTATGTAACGCTTATAAAAGGTATTTATTAAACAAAAGTATGAAATTTGTAATAATTATGTTAGTGTCCTTTAAAAGTACTAATGTAAGTAATGACGCTTAGTTTGGGATCAGACGGCCGTGTGTGGAGATGTCCTAAGATATTTATTTATTATTATTATTATTATTACTAATGGTAATGAATCTGAATATACACCACAGCTTCTGGGCTTTCTACAGCTCATGGGCTTTCTACAGCCTATTGGTTGTAGATAGTACTCCAGTATTGTGTATCGACTCTACCTTTAGTCAACATTTAATATCGCTGTAAAATCCTTTCAGGTTAATTAACTCCAGTAATATCTTGTCACTAAATACGTTGGTACCCGATTTAATTGACTGCCACACTTTATGTTATATTTTTTCTTAACTTAATATATTCGTTTAATTGTACAAAAATTTTAGTGTATTTTAAATTATTATTATATATTTCCTCACAACGTTTTCATTCATCATACTATACAGTTAACTACATTCAATGTATAAAAAGATTGTAACTTTGTAAAGTTGTATACGCCAGGATTCGAATAAGGAACGTGAACGGAGTAGAAGACAGCCACTGAACCACCACTCATCAGCTTTCATAACATTATTCGACTCTAACAAGCGGTACATTTGTCTCGTTCATAGAGAAGGCGCGTAGACTCTTACATGGTAGAGTTCCATCAGCTCACTATAATTTACTTAAGTTATTTCACTTAATAAACGTCTCTACCTGTCGTAATTATAACGCTGGTGCTGTTTGACAGCTGAGTAATTAGAGAAAAGTGATGTATATACCCGAGGGGCAGAAAGCTCGAAATCGTACTGTTGATCTGAAAAGGATTGTTCTCATACATTTGTAGTTGTTGCTCCATTTTTTGTATTTCGCTAATGAATGATATGAAACGGTAATTTTTTGAATTGTGATGTATATGAAATGTGTTTCGGATTAGACTAGTCTAGTTCTAGATTGGTAGATAATTTTAATTATGTGTAGAAAAACTGGATATCTAGAGTTCGTTAATATTGGAAGGTTATAAACAAGATTAAAAGTAAGATTAAATTTATTTCTCTCAGGTAAAGGTTACTGTATATTTTACGTTTCTCTTTTGATTACAAATATATTTAATTATGATTACAAATATATGTAATTATTAAAAATTTGTAATGCTTACCTAGATATTGGAATATCAGTTTAAATTTGATCACGATACAACAGAATAAAATTTAATCCAATCTACCATTATTTTCAAGACGAAATTTCATTAATAGATAATAAAATAATATATTGGATTACATTGTTGTACCGTATACATTAATATTTTCTTTGTCCTGACCTGATTATATTAGTAACAGCCACCTGTTAGATTCATCGTATTACATTTTTGATACATATCTTTCCGCTAATAAATGTCTAACGATCATATCTTTTAACACTAACAATTGAATCTTAAGGTTCCATACATAACTATTTTAAGTCGTAACATTTGAAAAGGCGCTTTTAGGAATAGTAATGATGGTAATTACTGCTATGTGTTATACATCTGAACCATTGCTTGGCAGATGAACGAACGAAGTGGAAACACATAGGAAACGATCTGGTTATCACGCTGGAAAGATGTAGCATAGTAACATTCCAGAGTATAAATCCTGACCAAACTTATACAGATTAGATTACAGACGTAAAATTAGGATTAACCTTATTATCTTTTACTATCTGTTCTTGAGGCTTGTACTATATTCAAGTACTCTTTGCTCTCTGAAATGTATATGTTAATTCCCTTTTGTAACAATTTTATTAAAACTTGTGACGACGGACAAACTTAGAGGCTAGTAGAGTTTTCAACTAGTCAATCTTAAATAGATGATGAAAGTTTGTTCTTAATGTAAAATAAATTAATGAAACATAATCAGGACGCAGCGTTGGCTTAACTCGCTTTTCAGCAATTTGCCAAATAGTGGAAATTAATTCAGGACAAGATAAAATAGGCAATTTTAGAAAAACTCACTACAATATTACTTAATACTTTTCAGTAACCGAGAGGCGTGACCAAGACGGTCACATAATAGTGTTAACACCCCAGTGAACCGAACCGAGATACATTTGATCAACATTCGCGTGCTCACAACCATTAGACCAACAAGGCTGTTAATAATAATAATGCAAACAATTACAAATTTGCACATAATGTATGGAACTAATGTATTTTTAACACACAACATACAAACATTAATTTCGTTTTTATAATGTCCGAACATAGTACACAAATCACTTTAAGGATAATAATATGTTTGTTTTTTGTTGAGAGCAATTCTACGTACACAAATACTAGTTTTATTAAAAAATTTTGCTGTCCACAACAAAAACCGTAAAAACCCCGATGATCTAATGTTTTTATATGTTAAATCATATATTTATCTTCAACACACAATGACTTAAATCGGTACTTTAGTCACGATTGTCAATATTTTAAGTTATATTTCGTTTATTAATAGTCAATATATTTCAGTTATATTAATAAGGACACGTTTAACAACCCTTTTAAATATGTATACATACAGAAGTATATCTGCATTAAAAAATATTTTAGTTTAATATTGGACTTTTGTGTTATTCGAATTTTCTAACTTAGATTTTCTACATATATACATATATACACATATATACACATACATATATACACATATAACTTATATTTTTACATCCAGATTCAAAACAAATAGGTACTTACATGCCTTGCCTCGGAATCGATCACATTTGGCAGTCACTGCTAAACCTAACAAGGTTCACCAACCACTTGTCCAACACTTTACACCATATTAATATATAAATTATGAGCGAAGCTTTAATATGTGTAACTACGTGGTACTCTCCCTGCCAATTAGATTGCAACTTTATAATGGTGAAGTTTCTTATGACACTTTAAATTTCTAATATTCCATCTCTATTGGTCTGTTATAAGTTAGGTTAAAAATCGCCTAAACAACTTTCTGTATAAAAATATCTTGAAGGTTGGTAAACCATAGAAGTTGCATTAAGTTCACTCAAAGGAGGGTAAAAATGAGTATGTAGGATTGTACAGATAATATAAGACTATCCAAGCAAAACAAGCCGCAGGAAAAGTCTTAACATTGTATTTATTTTTAAGAAGATACGTTGAAACATTTTTTAGTAAGTAAGGGCAGAAACATTCCAAATGGACTGATTCTAGATTGCTATTCACATAAACCCTTGAATTAAAGAAACAAAGAAAGAAGGAAAACACATTTACTAGAGAGCAAAGTACCTACAGTACACTCACTAAACAAAACAAAACACAACCAATTTATATAATATAAGCAGTATTGTGAATATTTATGCCGATTAGAAATCAGATCGTTGACTCAATCCGGCTCAATACTTATGTTTCTAATATACTTCACTAGACCAACTATTTTGCGAAAGAGTGGGAAAATTTCTAATTGTCAGTCAATATATGAGTCATTTTTCCCAAACGCGAATTCACCAGAAATGTCGACAACGTACACGCGTATGAGTTTCATCAAAGCAATGAAATCTCATCATACTGACGGTCGGAAATCTTGAAATTTTCCAATTAAGAGCACATGACTCATGTACGATGGGAACAACCGTCGCGATGTAAACAGATTCATTTTAAAAACTCATAACAATACCAGTGACAAAAACCCTTTCAATTTTTTTGTTATCTTTGTTACTGTATTTTGTTATCTTGCTATTTATTTATCTTTGTTAAATAGTTTGGTTTATTTGTACAACTGTTAATAATTTAAATATTGCATAATGATTTTTAGATTTAAATTTATTGTTCAAAATTACTAATTTCAATCATCGTATCAATTCAATGTACTGTTTACAAGGCTACTTATTCCTAAACCTCCATGTTTTTTTGGTGATTCTGAAAAGCATTATCGGAAACGCATTTTTGTTTCGTGTTCGGCATTTCCCGTTTAAATTATTATTGTTATTTCTCGATTCATAAATATTTACCAGAAACTTAATTTTAAAATGCTTCATCATCATCATCATCATCATCAGCCTATCTCAGTCCACTGCTGGACATAGGCCTCCCCCATAGA
>DWEJ01001738.1:0-12478 GCA_018245835.1 Mysoria sejanus stolli | reverse complement strand
CGTCAGTAGAGCTGTGATACTAATATATCGATATAATTATTTAGAAATATCGATATTTATTTCTAATATTTTACTGGATGATATATAGATAGTTTGATATTGAAATGTAAATATCGAAGGTTGTAATTTTTTTTAAATAATTTTTTCCTAATTTTTAATCTTTTCATTTCAAAAAGTACTCTTTTTTAGTCCTCATTTCTTGGTTTGGTTGTATGTAGCTTAGTATTGTCTCTTACGATAACCTTGACATTCAAACTTGAAATTTTCGTGAATTGTGGTCGAATTTCGACCAGTAGGCGGCCACTATAGTTAGTATTTGCTTACTCGAGCCTTTAGAGATGATACTACACAGGATCGAAATGGTCGTTCGTTGGATATATGTAGTGAACGCAATCATCTTGTTTAGATTGAAATGCAAATCATAACTATTGTTACCCGATGAAAATATATACAGCGGTCTAAATGTCTTTGGAGAAGCGTACCGTTGCATTTTGTTACTTTAAAATTCCTCCAGTATTCATAAAAACAAATTTTCATCGTAAAAATATTTTTTTTTAATGAGTGCCAAATATAAAGTTTAATGAAAAATATAAATATGTCCTAAATCATACTCTCCTGGTACTTCAAAATTTACTCATTACTAACGCGATTTCGCTGTTCACTTCGACTTAACCTACGAGAATGTTCAGCGAGGGGGCGCAGTGCATAAAAATATTTTTCTTACGCGAGGGGCTGAGGCGGCAATTTAAAATGTTGAACCACAATTGGGTATTACACTCCTCCTGTACATGTGTCCACATTCCGCAATTCGCGGCCATAATACGGCCTATTGTGCCTCGTGTGACAGGTGGTCACTTGAATATAACTTCGACGGTTCCATACTCTTAAAGGCGGATATGTCAATTTAATCTGCGCTAATATTAGATTCCTCAGGTAATTGATGCTCACAATTATTAATATAATGCGCACGTGTCACATCGTCTTTTACTAGGTATTGTATAGTTAATAAAAGCATTTATTTACCAGTAAAGGTAATCTCTGGTTTCATATTGTCACATGTCACCAGAAAAGTAAAAGATTTACGCGGTATTAAGATAATTTTACTATTACGACTACATTCTGGACGCACATAAAACCATTGTAATGCGACTCCGGTCATTATTGGTGCGTGAACTGTACCAAAATTACACGAGGCCATCTCATATTTTATTTTCCGGTTTTATTATACCGCTGCCGTTTCATGGTACACGTGTTGAATGAATACACAAAAAATTTTTAACAATCTGTATGTTTTTAGCGTTACCAATGCTGATTTGCTTAATACACATATGCCTAGATTCTATTTGTTGATAAGATCAGATTATGTGTCGAAGCGTAAAATATTAAATTTCTTGTCTATCACGAATACAAATCAAATGAACCGTAGTGGAAGGCATGCGGTTTCTTTTGCTGCGGGCGAAGTGTTAAAGAGTATTGAAGTCGGTACCGTAGCCTGTGGTAATAAAAGAGCTACATTATAAATCGTAAGGGAGATATTGTCCACGGTTATTATAGTCGGAATGTTCGCAAGGCGTGACGTAGTTAAATCTTTTATTGTTTTTTCACGACGGCATCTACATTGCTATGTAATAATTTTGCCTAGTACGTACTAACGGGGATGGTATGGTATGTGTATAACTCCTGTAATGTCTGTAAACGACTTGGTTTATTCTCTAATAATCTGTATAATATGTACTTAAAGATACAGTTGCAGGTAACGATAGTGATGCTGTGATATAGGTACGTATATTTCATTTACATTATATTTATTTGCGGTTTGCGGAATTCACGCGTCATAGAGAACAATTTTTTTTTAATTTTTAAGGTATGCAGATTCTCTCATAATGTTTTGCTTCATCGTTATAGTAAGTGATATTTAATCTTAATGACATTTTTGTAAGAAGTTCGCATCATGATTTGAATCTACACTAGGACCACACTACTTATATTACAAATTGTTAAGTTAGTATTTGGTTTTTACGTTTAAGTGATTTCGTTCTTTTGCTCTTTTAATCTACAAGACAGTTGCATAGCATGGGTTACTAATAAATGATGTACCTATCTCATATTACAGAATATCTACTTGGTATCAGCGCTAACTGTGATAAATGAGAGTGATTGATCGTGTGTCCTGAGACACGTTAACCAAGTTGTTTGACTGGAACAAAACTAAAGGGTTGTGGACGCATTATCGGTACATGATGGATGTGCACAAGCATCTATTGTCTTCGCGACTAGATTTTGCCATTAACGCTTGACGGATTTCACTGGTCACAGCACTCACAGCATTAACTAAATTTATTGCCTCTTATATTTATAAATATATTCGATTTTTCTCAAAAAATTCTAGGAGGCTCATGTTTCTGAAACCGGTGTGCATGTATAAAGATTGATTAATGTGGAAGAAGTAGGTTCAGCACGTCAGTAAGGATATAAATTTTTGGCAATGCAGTTCTCTGCCTACTCCATAAGGGACTTAGCGTGATGACATTAAAATGTATTTAAAGATATTTAACTCAAGTGCGCTATTTGGCTGAGTGACCTGAAATGACTAGACAGTAGTAGCACCATCAATTCCATTACCATAAAGTGACTCAATGAAATTTGCTTGACTGTACGCGCTGTTATGATTAATATTTCAGACGTGACTAGCCGCGCCTAACCGTCCGGGTATCTCGTTTATCTGATTGAATAGACGCAAAAAATTGAGTGTTCATCCGAACATCTCTAGTTTTTTTTCTTTGCAAATAATGTATATAATTTATGATCAATAACATAAAACCACGCTTGTTTCCTTGAAAGATTACGCAGAGGATTTTAGTACACTCCCATTGCTTATTAGTTACGTTATACCTCCCATCAAGAAATAGGCTTGATTAATTGATTATAAAATGGTCGAAGAAGGGTTTTATTCTATTGGGTAGCTAATGAGTGCCACGGTCACCTAATGCAGGTCATCACGCCAGACATTAGGTACATTTAAACTTTACAATGTAGCTCTAGATAATCATTCGGCTTCTTAAGCGATAGAACACTTTTCCAGCCTTCCAGACTGTCATTAGTGTTGTCTATTTCGCGGAAATAAAAATGAAAAGTCCTATTTTAAAGTTAGGGCGATGCCGATTGAGAAGAACAAGAAAATGTTAACAAGATATTGTATGCAGTTTATATCTATACGACTAAGTGTAATATTTTATATTGGCCAGCGTCATGGGTGGACATAGCACAATCCATTAAAGCTGAAAAACACTTGAAATTCAGCGACTCATACAATAAACATCGTGTGGTAAGCCGTGACATTTTTGCTGGGGAGGCCGAGAGATTCGTACATTTTTTACAAGACGTGTGTGGTTAGTTACTTAAGCATCATTATTCCCAGGAGTAGGTTAGGTATTAAAATTGGTGTTATAAGTGCGTAATAAAATATTTTAATCTGGTTTCTAAATATATCAAATTATTGCTGTAGGTAAGATTTTGTATACAATGAGGAACTCATTGATATATTGTTTTCACTTTGTGGAGTTAATTATTTGACTGCAGAGAAAAAAAATTGACTTATTATTATTAGTCTGGTTATCACAAATGTTAATATGAGTGTAGTTTGTTAATACCCATGTATGTACATATCAATGCTCTTGAATTGGTCGTATATGCGTTGTTACTACTGAGAATTTAGATGGTCGCTTTTAGCATACATGTGGATTTCAATACAAACCTTTCACACTGCCACACAATTAGTTTTAACGCGATTTGCTTCAAGAAAAAAGTAGGTGTGGCAGTGGTACTTCTCCACGTGAACCGTACATTACATTATGCACAATGATTGCTACAATTGTATATAAAAAAAAGTTTAAGAGTAACGATTTTATCTCCGCTTTAATATTTTCGGTGAGCAGCTCCCGGTTTAGGCTTATTATTCTGCGCATAAAGTGGGGAATATTTTACCCGCGAGTCCGCCGTCGTCAGGGGATTTTGAGCGGCGGCCGAAAAAATTGATGCGACTTATCTCGCTTGTGTGCGTGTTTTTAGCCCACAGTAAGCGTATGAAATAACTTATTTTGGATGCGGAACAACGCACATATCTACTAATGAGTTGACATGGTCTTAATACGGTTTGGTAGGAGTGAGTACCTACGATGATGCAGACTTTTGCTCTGACTCTCCAACATCGACGGAAGGTCGACTAATCATCATAAATGTAGAAGAATCACTTTTGCCTTTACCTACTCTGTAACCTGTATTCTGTAATGGACATGTCGTGTAATAATAATAATAATTTTCACCTACCATAGTGTTCGTGTTAGTACGTGTTTCAAAATCCCGCCACTCATTGTATGCGTAGATTGTTTTCTTTTATCTGTTTAAGTTCATAATAATATTTTAAATTTATGTTCTACACAAGGTCTAAGTTCCTGTCAGTTAATAACTTAAAAGTAAGTATTTTGTGGTAGGAATAAATCGTTTATACTTTTATAAAATTTGATACACGTTATAAAAAAACGTAACTTTACGCCTATAATCCCCGAAGAGGTAGGCAGAGGAATGCAGAACACGTTATCAACTGACATAAGTTAGATAATTATATGTTAGGTACAAATAATAAGTTACTTTGAAGAATGTTATACCTTAATCTAAATGTTACTTTTAGGTATCCATCTGTACAGTCTTTCTAATGAAATAGAAAAAACCTCACATTTCGCCTGTAATCGTTGAAAAGGTAGGCAGAGCAGTGTAGTATACTCCCAGATGTTACTAGTGAGGTCTATGTCTCACTAAGGTGTACGTGGTGATTCTGTTATCGTGCACCGGGCACAGATCCATACTCTGAGTAACTAGAAAATCAAAATCCCATAGTAGGTACCCCGCCGCGGGATTTGAACCCAGGACCTTTCGATCAACATTTGCACTTGCAACCAAAACAACTAACGAGGTAATCAGCAATGTAATACATGAAGATATATGAAATCATTCAATCTACAAGCACCCATTATAAACATTTTCTCATTGTGATAAGATCAATTCTCTAACGAACTAATGATTTCTCAACAAGATTGAAGATGCGCATTTAAGTTCCTAGTTGCTTAATCCAAGTGGCGTTACTGTTAAGTTGCTAATCAGTACAGTCGTTAGTGGTACAGAAGCTCACTATAGCTACAGGAAAGGCTTACCTGCGCAAGATCTAACAGCGTGGATGCCGTCATCGTTTGCTTGTAATGAATGTCCGTTTTACGTCCTTCCTGCAATTTTATGTGCACGGCCCGCTTGAATAAGATATTGCAACAACAATCTCATATGTAAGTAACGTACGTTTCGCCTTCATAAATGGTAATGCCATTAAACGGCCAAGACAAACGTATAAAGGCATAATAAGTCAACTTTGAGTTAATTTGTGTCGGTGTCAGTCTGCTTGATAGATATGTCAGCGGAACCAGTTTTTAGTGTTTATAAGTTGCTGCAGCATTTTGTGCTCTTCTATAGCCAGCATATAATTAAGTATTTTAACCTGTTGATTGCATTGCATTAAAATATATAATTGTATGTTAAAACTGGAATTAAAATACACGTAATCACGGTCCATGCTGTAGTTGCTAGTTATTATTTAACATTGACATGTAAAATTGGTTTTACATATGTAGTTCACAATTCTTAAGTATTTCGGAAATTTAATATAATGACTTTGATTGCCTAGTTGATTTGGTGGCTGCAAGCACGACTGTGGAGCAAAAGTTCCTGGGTTCGATCCTTGGGTCGGGCAAAGGATTATTGCGTTATTGCGTGCGTGTGTGTGTGTGTGTGTGTGCGTGTGCGTGTGCGTGTGCGTGTCTGTGTCTGTGTCTGTGTCTGTGTCTGTATGTCTTTAAATTCCACAACAGATTCTGATAGGATTTTTTTAAATATATTCAAGAGGAAAGATGACATATTTAATAACATTCATTAAATAGTACAGAAATATTGTTATTTTTGAGGTTTCTAATGTGTAAGTAATCGAACTTATGTGTTAGAGAATTGTAGACCTATAAAAATACTACAAAAAATGCATATAGCATCCGTGATAGCATGTGTCTATCTCTTATGGATATCCTACAATAACTACTGTTATGTTCCAAATTTCAATTAAACATATTACGTTATTTTTTTCCTGTTTTGTTCTGGTCAGTATTAATCCTTATGTAAATAAATGCATTTGTTAGCTTTGCCATTTAATATAGATCAAAATGGTCCTTTACACTATATGAATCAAACAAATACTTTAGGAGATATTACAGATATAAAATTATACGCCACCAAAAAAATATTACCTACGCAAGCCAGCGCTCCATATGACACGTCGAGCTGGTGTCCGCGCCGCGCTCCTTGGTCCTCATCCCTACCTCGCCAGGTTATTTTGTCTAGGTATTTGGTGTTTTTCATTTGTTAGTGAAGCAACATATAGACTACTTTTGATCCTAGAATTCCTACGAGGTGGGTATTTACGCGGGGAAAACTTTGTGACTATACTAAATTCAATGCGGGCGAAGCCGCAGGCATCAGCTAGTAATATTATAAACGCGAAAGTTTGTGAGTATAGATGGATGTTTGTTACTCTTTCACGTAAAAACTCCTTAATGGATTTTCATGAAACTTTACGAAAATATAGCTTATATATCAGGATAACACATAGGCTACAATTTATAAAGATATTATATGAATTGTTCAAAATATCAATTACACGTATATAGGATACGCGGAGGTGCCGTCCGCGTTGCGCCCCTCGCCTCTTACCCCTAGCTCACTTGCTCATATTTTTTTGTCTAGGTATTTCATTTTTTCTTTTCTCTGTGGAGCAACATATAATCTACTTTTCATCCTAGAATTCCCACGAGGTCGGTATTTATGCGGGAAAAACTTTGTGACACACTGACTTCAACGCGGGCGAAGCCGCGAGTACACCTAGTATATCTATACATGGAAAGACCCTTCCTCACTAGGGATTGTTGGCCTGAAAATTATGAACAAACTTATAAAAACACTCTGTATACCGCAAACCCGGAAGTGATAACTGAATTTAACGTGGAAAGACGTGCCTTTTGGACCGGCTGCGGATTACAACCGGTAATATAGTGTGAATCGACCCTAGCGGGTGTCAAAAATGTAATTTATTCGTGCCACAGTACCGCCTACTCTCTATGCATTGTCTTTTCGCGTGGCCCGTAACGTATGGCCTCAGTGGACCGGCCGAGTAGTACTAATCCGCGATGTTACGCACGCATTGTATTCGGTTAAGGAAATAGCCCGGCAAATATTACTATGTAATATTCAAACTCGTGTGAGACTTGAACAAGCGCTTTAAATATTTTGTCGTTGTGTATTCGGGAAATTATTACCAGTTAACGATATAAGCCTTGAACATACAAAGATGAATACAACGTCGCAGCATCTATTTCAGATTTAAAATGTGATAGTTACATAGATAATGAAAATATGCTGATTTCGTTTAGCACTTAAATATTTAAGCGCTTTAAGTGGAAGTTGATTTTCGAACATCAGGTACCTACTTAACGGAAAAGTCGTTGAATCATCCGATGCATGCAACTAATTTAGGACAGACAAACATAAGAACTTAGTTTAGTTCATCTAAACGATAACAAGTTACAGAAAGAGTGTATACGGTTTTCTCATGGCTACAGCATTGGGTCGTTTAAAGTTTCAGCATTGCGGAACTATTACCTTTAAAACCTTAAAGTTCAAAGTACAAAGTTAGATTCTATCATGAGCACGATTCGTGCTCTCGGGCCCAAATATTGCCAATTGTTAAGTGCATCGCAAGTTTCAGTAAACTACTTCAACATCTTCATTATCAGCTGAACACAGGTCCTTCTGGGTTTAAATCCCGGATCAGGCACTGCGATTTGTATTAAAACTATTTTTACCATAAAAAAACCTAACTTCACGCTTGTAATCCCCGAAGAGGTGGGCAGAGGGATGCAGAACACTCCCACGTACTTAAGAAAATGTACGTCTTCTATATGTAATCCATGTAAAACAGAATACTTTCAATTCTCAAAGTACCGTCGCATACTGTTAGTCCCATAGAATCAGAACAAACCACCAATCATAGCCACAACACTATATGACACTAGAGTTTTCAATAACAGAAGTTATTACAAGAAAACCGGTTCCGCCGCGGAAATCAGCGACCTCACGATTTGTTGATTTGTAATTTTCTGATTTCCCCGGCGAGCAAACTACTAACAATACCGCGCGAAATGGCAAATAAAAGTCATAAGCATATTTGAACTGAACACATTCCTTTCCGTATTATCTTTTTCTTCTTCGTGGAGTCTATGGCTGATCGTGAGTGATCAGCCATCGTAGTGAAAGGATTAGTCGCAATGTCTAGGGTGCTCCGGGCAGTATGTGTGTAGTTAATTGGACACAGTCACCACTTGTCGAGGGTCCTTTCATTGCTTCCTTTCCGTTTGGTCTTAAGAAATAGACATAACTTCACCCCTGTAATCCCTCAAGAAGTAGACAGAGGAATGTAGTACATTCCAACGTTTCACCAGTTACGGCCCACTATAGAATAGATGGTGAGTCTATTGTCATACATCGGGAACATATCCAAACTCCGCGATTCAGACCCGGGAATTGAACCCAGAAATTCCGGTTAGCAGTCGTGCTTGCATACAACACGCCCAACGAGGCAGTCGAAGAAATAAAAAAATAACTCATGAAGCCTCCTTAAGGGATTCAGTATAAGGTTGATTTTGTATAAACTTGCTTGACTGTCAAGGAATAAAGAATTTATATAGGAAATATTATAAACAAGGTTGATTCCACTGAGTGTAAGGCTTCTGCTTCGTCGTCTTCCCAGCCCATTACAAGAAAATATACGGTGACAACTTTTCTAAAATTGATTTTATTTAAACTAGTTACAAATAAAGCTTAATTTTAACAATTTAGCGTTTTTATAGTCAAGTGGTTGTAATCGGGAAGCCGATCGAGAGGACCTGGCTTCAAATCACGGATTCAGGCATTATTGTACTTTTCTAATTTAGAAAATCTATTTACAATTTCTAGAAGCGGCGCGGGGTCACGGTTTGTGGCCGGCGTCTATACGCCGCTCACCCGCTATTTCATCGTCAGACGTAAGCGTAGCTATTGAAATGTGGGAATATGCGACACTTCACTACCCGTCTCTTTGGGAATTACAAATTATACATACTTTGGGTATTCTTTATATGATTAATAAATCATTCGCTGCAAACGTTACGTATTATAGTAACTACGTAGACAACGTGTAGATGTTGTTTATCTATTGCAGAATTTTTCCCTTTTATCTCAAACGGCTTTTACGAATTCATTAGTGATTAATTTCGTCAAATTTATAAAAAAATATTTTTTTTTACGTACGAAACCATTGAATAAGGTACATAACATGGCGACTATATTCTTCAAAAGAGTAGCCATGGGAATGTATCTAGTGCATTCAGACGGTTCATCAGTCATGTTGATTAGAATGGAATTGATACTTAGAAGATACTTAGAAAGATATTATGTATTTAAAATAAGATACATATCAATATGTTACCTAAAATCTCACTGAAATTAAACATGAAATTTATGCAGCGCTATTAGCTCGAAAATGTGTTATCAAGGTGATTCATTACTCGGTCCAAATGAGGAACTTTTATTAATTGAATTATTAGTTGGAATTTTTACATTTCGTGTACGAAAGTTGACTAAGGGACGTAGAATAATTCTACTTCTAGTTGGTAAATTATTTACCAGGTGGATCGTGGGAATGTAGTACCCTTTTTTGCGAACCCTTTTGAGTGATACAGAAATGAAAACAAATAAAATTTACCTACTCGTATAATTAACGGTCATATCAGTTTATTCAGCTAGTGTATTTACTATTAATGAGCATGAGACGTAAATCTATATGCCTGTTAACTGCCAGGAATAGCAATCTCAAAAAGACAATATAAGCTAACACAATTTAGTCCGAGAGAATATCTATTTTTAAAAATGGAACGACAAATATCTTGAGTATGAATCTAATAATAACATTATATATTAAGCACGTACAAATACGTACCTAATATTAAGGACTGTGTCCCGTCGAATCGGTAGACATAAGTGTAGTAGACTCTTATTCTTATATTTACCAGTTACCTTATACGATACATCCCAGGAATAGCTGGTGAGAGATAATACGCATTAGAATTAGTTTTGTTTTTAAAATGAATACTCGAATATAAAAACAACTCCTAACGTTAATTAGGACGTCCGTAAAATCTGTAGACAAGATAAGCGTTCGTACTCGTATCTGTCGCCGCTGGCTGACGCGACGGAAATGGACTGCGTCAGATTATACAAAGGAGCTTTATAGCTACAACCTTTTTTATCTGATCCGTCTCTATACTGTTTGCAGTCGTCTTTTTCAGGACCGAAGCATTAAAAATGGAAGTAACTTTCTCGAGTAAGTACTATGATAAAAACTTGACTGTCTGGACGCTACTAAAATATTTGCCAGTCTATTCACAGTGTTGAATATGTAAGTTTTTGTTAGAACTTATCAAAATTACCGACTTCAATAAGTTTTCGTATATCATCTCATAACTTTGCATGCTTTGTTACTTTCCTAGTATTATGATCTGTAGAAGTGCGCTTGTTAACAGCATTTAATTAACACTAAGTTGCTTTTCTATACAAAAATGCATTTTTGAACGTATCTTCACGCCTGTAATCCACGAAGAGGTAGGCAGAGGAATGCAGAACACACCCACGTTTTACCGGTTACGTTTACGTCCCACTATGGAATAGGTGGTGAGCTTAGGTGGTGCCATGCATCAGGCACATATCCAGACTCCGAACTACTATTAGAATTCTAATTTAGATTTTCTTATAGAAAATTTCTAATTAGAAAATTTTATAGTGTTTCAATGGAATCCGGGACCTCCCGATCGGCAGTCGCACTTGCAACCAACACGACCAACGAGGCAGTCAGTACTCCTGAGTTCGTTATTGTATACTTTTCATCACGCTACAATCAATAGGAGCAGAGTAGTGAAGAGAAATGTTAGGAAAACGGAAGACAAATTGATTTCCATGTGGGGAAAGCTGCAGGCACAGCTAGTTGAAAATGTGAATATTACAGTAAAAATACATAACCATTTTATTAAATAAAAATACATAACCATTTTATTCAATAAAAATACATAACCATTTTATTAAATAAAAATACATAACCATTTTATTAAATAAAAATACATAACCATTTTATTAAAATTAAAAACATAATATCTCGCGTCTTATCCCTGAAGAGGTAGGCTGAGGACTGTAGTAGACTCCCGCGTTTTACTATTTAAGCTAACATCTCACTATCCATAGTATCTATATGTATGGAAAAAGGCTCATTATCTATTCCAAGATACTGAACCTATTGCCATACAGCGGGAACATATCCAAACTCCGAGCGACTACTAGAAAATCTAAGGCAATCCAGGCAATAGTATCGTAGGCAAAGGCTGTGCTATGACAATAAATTTGCTAGTAAAATTAACAGAAATCGGATGGAATAAAAATTTCTGAATAAGTTATATGTACTCGTATATATTTAGTTTATTGACAAACTATATTGACACTTATTATGGGATTCGATGAACGCGTGTGGAGATGTCCCAAGATATAATTATTATTACAAAATACCTACAGATAAATATGTAATAAACCATATATTTACTGTTGAATCGGTACTCAGAACAAGTACTTGTGATTAACACATTTTTTTGGTCACGGGTAGAAATCGAACCCACAAATCTTGAATTAGCGCTAAGGTCCACTAACCAATATACGAGTACGAGTCATACAGTATATGAACTGGTCATAATCAAAACTAACCACTACGAATCTCTGTAACACTCAGATTTTATGAATCAGATACAACAACCAGCCACAACAGAAAGATCATTTGCTTGGCTCTAATGCGTCGTACATAACAATGTGTATCTACGGTTGTCGGAAAGCGCTACATTAGTCCATTCAGCATCTAGTATTTAGTTCTTACGGCTAGCTGTTTTCCAGCTTATCCGTGGACGAGGAATATTCTCGACCGCTTAATTCCAATTCATGTAGCGTTCTTTGTTCAGTTTTAACCCTTTCATTCTATTACTTAGACTGTTTTCGTTATATATGTTAGTACCTGTTCATTGCATTGTTTTTTCCGTTGCGTTTAAATCAAATCGTTTTTGTCAGGTGCTTTTGTCAAATAAGAAAATAAAGGTAATATTATTTTATAATATTTATTTTATGAAACGGGCTTATCTACACACTTATTATCAAATTAACGTAACATCACGCTCGTAATCCTCGATGAGGTAAGTAGAGAAGTATAATACACGGCCATATCCCTGTGATGTTTACGTAATAAAATAAATAAATAGGTTAAAAGATA